>MJUU01012126.1:0-46627 GCA_002080025.1 Modiolus philippinarum | reverse complement strand
TGTACTCTTTTGAACACGTGTACAGAATAACAAAATTTACTAATTATTATGCAACTGTTATTTTTGTATTTTCAAGCAAATGAATTAAGTGATATATACTTTTATTACTTGATGAAACTGTTTTATAAACGTGTATATAAATAAAAAGGGGACTGGTTATAGCCACAGTAAGGATTAGTTTCTGCAGATGGCCTCTCCAACAATAATGTCATCCAGCGCAAATTTACTGAAACACCTGAAAATGTAGTCTTGATCTTAACATGAAAAAAAAATCAAGAATATTTTTGAAATTTTGTAAAAATTTTGATTTGATTGTCTCCCAAATCTAAATTCATAATCTTTCAAATAAATAAATAAATAAATAATAATAATAAAAAAAATAATAATAATAAAACTTAGATTTTAACAAGTGAAAAATATCTAATGATTTACAACTTAATCGATTATTTCTGCTTTCAGCAAATGAGTTTAAATGAAAAAAATAGTATCTGACAATACAATTATTAACAAGACATTACCTGTGAATTCAAAATGAGAGTGTACTGTAATGGTAGTGTAATATTTTAGCTGACTGACCAGAAAATTATTTTATAAAGTTTATCAAACTGCTATATAGCTTC
Organism: Modiolus philippinarum; assembly: GCA_002080025.1. NCBI lineage: Eukaryota > Metazoa > Mollusca > Bivalvia > Mytilida > Modiolidae > Modiolus > Modiolus philippinarum. Next base: position 46,007 of record MJUU01012126.1, on the reverse strand, counting down.
TATTCAATGTAAGAGAAGTGGATTAAATGAACATCGGAAAAGTTCCCATAAGTCAAAATTGCTTGTAGTTAACAAATGCTAGAACCATGGTTAAAATTTCAAAAGTAAAAAAAAAATAATGGTGTACAATCTTATTTAAACATAACTAAAATTACCTTAACAGATTTATACATGAAAGAGATACATTTAAGTCTTTTGATCAAACACAAATACATTTTGAGTTTTTTTTTATCAAACGTCAAAATCTTATTTATATTTGTTGAATAGCATAAAAAATTGGATTTAATTAGGTAGCATGGAAACTACATTTTTGAAAAGAGTACCAACCCATTAATGGGGAAAATGATATTCATTTTATAAGACAATTTCATAAACACTGAAAATTATAAGAAAGAAGAACAAGTGTTCTCGTCAGCACTTGAAAACCACCGAATTTAATACATAATGACAAAATTCAAACATCTCTATCTTGTATTAATATGATTGAATTTATTAATCACAACATGAAAATGCAAATAAATGAAGAAATTGTTTCATATTAAAAGGTCACTGTATGAATTTTTGGCTTTGGAAAATGTCAATTGTCCTTTGGGTTAAAACAGCACACTATTTGAATAAAAAATCCCAAATACATGTATTCATATATTGTTGGCAAACTTTTAAAAAGCAATTGATAAACAAAATTGGAGACAATTATAATATCAACGAGTAATTTCTTAAAAAATGTAAAGAAAACAATTTATGCTTAAAATTTTTCTGGGGTGGTGTAATCAAACTAAGAGCAACAACCATTTTACGAAAATACATATTCTAATGACTTCTTGAAGCAAAATGTGGAAAACAATGATACGAATGTTTCATTTTAAATAAAGGATTTAATATTATTAAGATAATTATATTATTACTAAAAACAGCAGTAATGCTAACCATATCTCTACAATTCAAAAAGCAGAATGTTAAAACTCTAATGAACAAATTAATGTAAACGTTGAACAGTTTATATTTGATTTCATGAGTTGGTTATGTTTAAGGAAAGGTGAAAACATTTTGTTATACTGAAAAATGCTACCATAAAAAGGTAATATTCTAGTTTGAATAGTATTATTTTGATTGAAGGTCTTCCAAATATTTTATCTACGTGAGGAGACATGACCATCTGCAGAACCCAAAATTTATTGTAATGTTGGTATGTTTTGCCTTTTTTCCATTCACTAGCCACTCATCCTGTATCTGGATGTAGACTGGTTTATAGACAAATGTATCAGTTACGGATGGCTGGATTTAATAGAAGCTATTTTTACTTCTCCATTAGCAAGTTTTAGATTTGATTTTCTGATCAATCAATCAGTAAGATCTAATACCACAGTGTGAATGGCATTTCAATCTTCCTTTTACATGTTACAAGTTCAACGGTCCATGAATTACACATTTTTTTTTCTTTTTTATGAGAACAGATCTATTCTTGCAGAAACAAGATTTTTCCATTCTTTAATAATTTAACTGTGGCGGTCGTCACATGAGAAGCAAGTTCAAACAAGTTAAACTTTGATATGAAATGAAGATAAATTTCAAATAAAATTAAAAGTTAATGGCTTGTAGATCTGTGGAAATATGAAGCAAATAAATAAATCATTTCTATTCAGGTGGGACACCAATCAAACGGAAAGACAAGGTATGAAAATATCAGAAATCTTGAACAATTTGTTCCTTTTCTGATGAATAAATAAAATAACAGTGCGTTTAACACGGAATAAAATGTTAGAATTAATGACAAAATACTGAAGTTAATGTGAATGTAGTTTATGCATATGGCCATTTCGACAATCTATGTCTCATCAGTGAGGATCAAATCAAACAAATTCGGAAATCAATGAACCGAAATATGTGTAAAAACTTAAAGAGGTATCTTAAGCCAATATTTTCTTAAATTTAAATACTAAAAGTTTCCAAATAAAATCTGGGTTTATGAATGCTCATGGGAATTAAAAGTCCACCACCAAAGGTATACCGAAGTTAGTGATAAATGTTATTACTGAGTCCACTTCCATACCTAAGGCTATGAAGTAGTGGCGATCCATTACATATGATGCACTTTCGACTTAATTGATTAATGGTAAAAAAAGAATAACTAATTACGAAATTGCAGGAGATATACTTCTGTAGATGGGCAATTCTAAATTGTATGTCTTTTCAATACATGTAAGAATCAAACATTTAGAAAAAGTAAAACTGTAAATATATCAACGAAGTGATCTTTTTGTATAAAAGTAAAACCAAAATCAGTTTTAGTACTGATCCTTGCTCAAAAGATAATACTTATTACTTGTGTGCATTAGAAATTTAAGTTTTCGAATTAGTGGTTGTGAACCAGCATGGAAGTTCTGTACAATTTGAAGTGTTGTTTTAGCCAAAAGCATCAACGTAAATAACAATTTAACGACAACAACTCGTACTCAGTGAACAGATTCCTCGTCCTGTTGATTTATGCTCTCCAGATACGTGTATTTCAGTTATGATGTACAAAATGTACTTGTTCTTGGGTGAATTTCTCATTTGATACACTATCAAACTTTAAAAGTTTCCATTTTATTATTATTTTTTTGTAACTACTGAATTTTATTCTGACCAGCTATTTTTAGTGCCCAAATCATACTATTTTACAATGTAAAGTTTTCTGACAATTGACTTAATGAGCGTCTTGTGTTTGTCTATATGTCGTAATTGTCGGCTAGCTAACGACACTAGTGCTTTAGTCGGGCAACGTATAATATCAATTGACTATCCCTCATCCGTGTAGCTTTGTTCGACACTAAGCAATCCCGCCTAAACCGTTTCTAGAAGTTGTCTGGAACTTACTATGAGGTATCAACAAAGCCTACTGTTGAAAGCCTCATTATCTAGATGAAATACAACAATAAAAGCGTCTATCCATTACTTGGTTTTTCCGTGTTTTTGTAGAGACTTTGATTCATGTTCATTTACTTCATATCCTTTCATTATTAATGAGCGATAAACTGAAAAAACAGCACGGCCAAAAGTCATGTAACAATGGTTATGTATGTACTGATTTATTATACGGAGTTATATATATTATAAACTTAATTATGATGAAACAAGAATAAACAAAACTCTTGTGAGGCTGAAGAGTTTTCGGTAAATACTGATGCTACATGTAAGTTTAAACAAGATCAAAATGCATTGAAATTCATAAAGGGATCTGATATGAGTTTAGTCATGATTTTACTTAGTAAGGGTTTGGTTTAAATAAATTCAAAAGAATATGAAAAATAATGAACTTGAATTTATCTTTACATCTTTTATTTTCCCCTCTGTTTTCTTTTGTTTTTGTTCAAATCACAATATAAACTTCACAACATATAGACTTTTTGGGTTTGAAATTTCAAATTGTACAGAAGCCTCTTGGCATATTTTGGATCTTAACATTGTGATTAATTAACTTACATAAATGCAAGTATTGGGTTATGTGATGCAGTTAATAATTAATGAAGAATAAATAACTAGTTGATGAGTTCCCATGGTATTGTAACTGTAATAAGCAATTCAGGAATAAGGAGATGAGACAAAGATTCTACTTACACAAAAACAAAGCAATGGAACAATGCCATGGAATGTCAAGATGACTCTTATTTACAATTTTTATTGAATTTATCTTGGTTCATATTATTTTGCTGTATTTTAAGTTATTTCGTGGTAAGAAACAAAACACGTCAGAGTTAGAATTTTTTTTGAATCTCTGACGATAAACCTGATGATTTAACACGAGTGACACACCTGTTATGAATGACACCACCTACACCTTTAAAAGCAACAAAACATATTTATCAAACAGCTGATCTTTTAGCACATTTATAATGTGACTAATAATTGTAATAAAAAATGAAAAACATTTCACACGCCTATGTTAGTATAGTCAACGTAGGTTGTAATAAAATGACGTATGTGAATGATAATAGGAGTACATTCGGAATGTAATCTCGCTTCAAGGTGCAATTACCTTCTCACAATGAAATCTTACCAAACCTGAATTTTACAAGCACCATATCCAGAAATGAAGGTTTTCTCATGAATATTCATTATAATATTCAAGATTGCTTCCTCAACAACCGCTGAACTCGCTCATCTGCCTTAAGTGCTGTATACGGATTATTCAAGGTTTACCCGTCACTGATTTCTTTTTTAAACACATCTTGACATTTCCGTATCACGTTTCCAATGTCAAAACAATACGTCAGTCGTGAATTTTTAAAGAAAAGTCTAATTCTATGACTGCACTGAAGAGACATGAGTTGTCGAAATGCGCATATGCAGAATTCAAATTCACAGTAACTTCGGTATTTAGTCATTTGATACGTTTTGAAATCGATACATTTTTACCTTTCGTGGGAACTTACACAAATCAGGTTTGTTGTGCCATTTTTATTGAGATTCGAAGTTTTAATTTCTGCCCCCGCAACTTGTTTTTGTAATGACTTTGTGGGTAAAGTTTAGCAACGAAGTATGAGAAATCGACGTTTTCGGTCATTTTTACACAATATTTATAATGAAATGTTAAAGGTCTCTCGCTTCAAATTTTCAAAGGGCTGAGAAACCTCGAGATTATCTGCGAGGCCAATCTAATGGCATTCGGGTGATTTATTACTGAATGTTCTGCCAAAATCTGTCCCCGCACCTGATCTACAATCCATTTTTAAGTAAATATAGCTGTTTTTCGTTATTTTGCCCATCAGTTCAAAGGGGATTCTGATATCCGAATTTGATCCAGCAATTATTATATGAAAATGAGCAAACCGATACTGATTTCTGGCTATGCTGCAGTTTTAACACGCAATATTATGTGACAACGTAAGCTATGTCTTAAAATCTAAAATCGACCTTTATCTTTCGATTCAAAATTCTAATTTTGATTTAACGTTTCGTCCTTTTGTTATTACCTTTTTCACTTTTGAATCGTTGGGCAGATGTCTTAATCATAGAATCTTCATACTGGCTCAAAAACTGCAATTTGTTTTTTTTATCTGTGTGAAAAACGATTGTTGTAAGTACCCGTCCTTTAGTAAATCTGCCAGCAATAGGCAATACATGTAGACTGTATTTTTTGTGCTTGAAATAGTGAAGAACTACAACGATGTGTTTTTGTAGGACATAATTAAATTGAATATACTGAAATTAAGATAAAAGTATGTAATCACTTCGTGTTATTTTAGAAAACAAATGCATTTTTTTTCATATCAAAAAAAAGAAATATTTTTGCTCTTGAAAACTTGAAACATTGTATTGAACATCTTCATAATATATAAAAACAAAAGCCCAATATGACAGGCAAGGGAATCGCTATCTTGTTAATTTGGACTACTCCCTCCCTTAATTTTTAGCGTTATGAAAATAATGTTTTAGAACAAAAGAGACTAAACTTTTCACAGTAATATTCAATCTATTTAAAAGTCATATATGTTTCATTTTATAAGTGCGTTTTCACTTCACAAAAATAGGGAGATAATTCATGAAGAAACGTAACTATTCTGAAAAGTTTTTCACTGGTTAAATATATATCGTATACTACTCTCTATGACACATTTTTTTCTTGCAAAATGTTGGAATTATCTTTCAGCAATAATGATTCCTGTTTTTGTCCTGCACTCATGTAGTGTCCTTGTTTCTTAGTGTTTCCGATGTTGCCGTTGCCCATGGATTGTTCGTTCTTTTTACTTACGTTTCCGTTCTCACTAAATTTACTAAAGCTATCGAAGACCCCACTTTTTTCTTCGTTTTTATTATTATTTTTTTCAATTAGACTTTGCATTTTGACCAATGGGATTTTTAGAATATATAATTCCAATTTAAGCTAACGTTCTGAAATTCTCAAAGATCAATCCTTTATGGAATTATACCTAGCAACCATACTTTTAGATCTGTTTCAATTAACAAAAAAAATATTTAAAGATATCTTAGTCCAGTTTCGGAAAATATCCTGAAAGTCTCTTAAAAGTCTACCAAAATACAAAAATACCGAAGTTGCATAAAATACAGATAATTTCGTTATGCTGTACATGTGTTTCAAGGAGTAACCTCTCATCAGCAGCATTAAAATCAAATAATATGGAAAGCCAACGAAATATAACGAAATAGGAGGTCTAATCTAGTACCAAGGACATCTACCGAGTGCCATACAGTATTTCATTGGGTTAGAATTTTGATAAAAACGGTAAATTTCTATAAAACACAAGGTAAATTTTTCATGTCAGACAAGTGGTGAATACTCTCGGGGACCTCTGGTCCAACAGCAGTGGAATCGGCCCAATGGTTTCAAAATACAAAAATACCGAAGTTGCATGAAATACAGTAAATTTCGTTATGCTGTACACGTGTTTCAAGGAGGAATCTCTCATCAGCAGCATTAAAATCAAATGATATGGAAAGTCATAATCCAAAAGTAGTAAAAAAAGTACTCATTACCAAAAATAACAGACTGTATTTTTGTGCTGAAAACAGAGTGAAGAACTACAACGACGTATTTCTTGTAGGACATAATTAAATTGAATGTACCAAATTTCGAAAAAAGTATTTAATCTTTTTGAATAGACAAACGTATGTATCGAAAATATTTATGCTTTTGAATAATACTTGAAACATTTTGTGTTGGAATATCTTCATAATACCTATAGAGCAACAACCCAATATGACAGGCAAGGGTATCGTTATCTCGTTAATTTGGAGTATTCTCTCCTTCACTTTTTAGCGTTTTGAAAATATGGTTTTAGAACAAAAGTGCCTAAGGAGGAAAAATTGTCAATTTACTTAAAAGTCATCTGTTTTGTTTTATAAGACAATAAAAGGGAGATAATTCAAACAGAAACGTAGCTATATTTAAATGTGTTCTAAAAGGTTTTTCAAATGTTTGGTTAATTTACTGAAACTCCCGAAGACCTTTTTTCTTCTTCTTTTTTTCTTTTTTCAGTTAGAATTAACATCTTGACCAATTGGATTTTTAAAATATATAATTCCAAATTTGCTTAATTTTCTGATATTGTCAAAGACCAATCCTGTTTGGAATCATACCTAGCAATCATACTTTTAGAACTTGTTTTAATTAGAAGAACGATATTTAAGAATATCTTATTCCAATATTAAATTGCTCTCTAAAGAGTCTTATTTGCCAAATGGTAGCGATTAAAAGAAACATTATCACTGATTAGGTTTCGAAAATATTTAATTCAATATGGAACAATATTCTGAAATTGTAAAAGACAACATATTTGTTTTTTTTTTTTTATTTCTACCTTGCAATTATAGTTTTACATATCAAACATTTTGGGTTTAAAAAAAACAACCATAGAGCTACCGATTTTCAAAAAATTTCCAAATTGTGCCCTGAAGAGAGTCAAAATATCTAGTTTTTTTAACTATTGGACGCCAGGTATTTGTAAAAATTATGTATGTGTCGTTTCCCCAAGTTTTGACTAACAGTCTACCACATCTTATTATGCGTTATATTTTTCTACTTATAAAATCAATTTCTAGGCATAAATGAAGGAAAAGCGTCTGTGGACATCGTATTGGTGTAAAGTGTTGATAACATAGAATTTTTACTTGTATAATATATCATGTGACTGTTTTGCAAATGATTTCCAGAAATAATGGGACTTCTGTGACGAATGGCAAAAATATAACTGATAAATTCATGTAACATCACTGGTCCTAAATGATTCTAAGAATAGACTGTAACGCTATTATTCTGAAATATGAACTTAAATAGTTTCCAAACTGATATACACATAATATGAACTTAAATAGTTTCCAAACTGATGTACACATTTACAGTAAACCATTCTAAAATGGACGCGTCAGAAGAAAAATAAAAACAGTTGACTGTATTGAAGTGAATTATTGGCCGACTCATTATTTTATTAACAATCCAGCAAACTATAAGTTTTATTATATACTTTTACAGAAGATCGTAAAATCAGATTTGGAATTGCAAGAGAATATAAACTGTAAAAGAAAAAATTGTACATGGAGATTGAGGAATAGACATTTATCGCATATTTTTTTAATATTTGGTGGCAGTTAATTAATACCTCGTTTCTATATACAATTTATTTGTATTAACTTTACATGAGATGAAGATAAAACAACATCAGGGTTGTTCCAATGTTTTACCCTGTAAAATTTGCACTGGTACTATGATGCTTTCATAACTGCGAGCGTTTTTTGATTTGCAAGTACATGTTTATCATTTGCGAGCATGGAAAGCTCTTACAATTCTGTGTAATGAAAAAAAAAAGAAACGGTTTCAAGAACCCCTTAAATGAAACATTATATACTCTGTAATGTCCCTCATATTTCGTTTTTGAAAAAGAAATGTCATAAAATCAGAATACAAGAAGTGGTAATGAACATGTTTTAACAATACGAAACAAAAACTTGTACATTGAATTTTCTGATAACTTTTTAAAAAACTATAGGGAACAATATCCTTGCTTCGTTTTTTTCACGAAAATTAAATACTGTGAAAGTATTATTGTTCGTGAGGTTCAAATTTTCGTAGATATCGTGGTTCGCAAAAACCTCGAAATGAAATTTCCAATTTGATACATTTTCCCTAGAGTTTTAATGTATATAATTCGAAACCACGAAATTAGGTATCTATAAAATAGGGATATTTATGAAAAACCATGAAAATTGATATCTACGAATAAAAATACTCCCACAGTAATACATGTTGTACTTAAAAAATTAAAATAGGAAAAGATTCAAAGTTGATTGAAAAAGGGATTAAAATAAATATCAAATCTGTAAACTCTACCCTGATCAAAAATGGTGAAAAATGATCAAAGTTTATTCATGTCGTTTCATTTAATAACAATTACTGTATTTTATATAAATTTCTAAAAAAAAATGCACCTGAAGAAAATTTTTACTATGAATGTCATTATGATACATTAAGAGTCCTTTTTTTGTTTCACAATACACAATTTCTAATCAAAGGAAATTTTAATTGTGAAAAAAAAGATTTACAACAATGTACGTGGAAGATAATGCATGTTCGATATAAGCGTCATCTCTTATTATGCTACCGACTACCCGCTTAATATAGTTCAATTACTTCAAGATTGAAGAAAACGAAGACTTCAAAACCCACATCAGGTTTTTTATTTACCCGAAGAAAGAAACCCCCATATATCAAAATAAGAAGATACTTACGTTTTTTGTCATGATTGCTTCTATTAAAATATGTTTAAAAGAGTAAAAATTTGCTTTAAATACTCTTAAATTGATGACACAGGATAAAACTCGTCGAATAGTCACAAATATGTTACAAAGACGTTGCTAAGAGATTGAAAATAGTAAGGGTGCGATGAATTGACCCAAATTACTTTAAAGAAACCTCGTCATAAAAACCATAAAATCGAAGATTTAGATTCGTGCTTTATAACAGTTTAATTTTTTAATGTCTGATTTTAATTGTCTCATACTAAATACTTGATACTGAGTGTAGGCTTTGTTATATAGAAATAGCAATAATCTTTGTACGCCTTAGGTTTATTGAGAATTTATTTTGCTGGAAGAATTAATTCTTTGTGAAGGTATATAGGTAACCAAGTGTCTCTCAGTAAGAATTCGAAAGACAAGTGCTTCTGTTAAATAGATGTTACTGGGTATTTATTGAGATATCGTGCCTTAAAATATTTCTTTAAGCTTTTAAAGTTAAGAAAGTACAATTTTTATAATCGATGACCATCAGCAGTTTAACCACGTTTTTTTCTTGTTTCATTTTGGAGTGTAGGCAAGATCATTGGCATAGCATTTTAACATAACGCTTAACAAATAAAGAAGACCACTGACATTAACATCACCTTAATAATTGAAATTATCCGCTTGCATTGATATTTGAAGTTGCTTACAACTCAAACTTATTGCAAACTTGAGTATTTTGATTTTTTTTTAAAAAGCTACAACTTCAGCATATGACGATGTTGTGACGATTCTAATGGCATGCTCGTAATATGAACAATGCTTTTCGGACAACTAATGCTGTCAAAAATAATGAATGAAAGGATATGGAGTAAATATACATGAAACAAAGTCTCTACAAATAGATGGTAAAACAAGCAAAGGAACAACGCTTGTATTGTTGTTTTTCATCTTGATGTCATCATGAGGCCTTCAAAGAAAAGACAAGTTTATCATAACAACCAAATACTTTGAAAGCCACAATCCAAAAAAGTCTCGAAGAAATACTTACTAACATAAATATCAAAATAGGAGGCCAAATCCGACACCAAGAAAATCCATTGAGTGAAGCCTCAATATTTGACGTTTGAAATTTTCTAAAACGAGACGTAAAATGTAGTGTAAGATAATTTGACTGCTGAGCTGTTGAATAGCCCTATGATCTATCAGACAGTGACCAAATGGATTGTAAATTAAATAGCTGTTTTTTTTCTAATAAATAAAAATACCGAAATCGCTATTAATTTAGTTTTCTTCATATGCACATTTCGACAACAAATTATTAATATGATCTAAATAGAAAGCCAAAAGCAGGACAAAGCTATGCGAGAGGGAGATACTCCTTAGTTTTGAGCTAAATTATGTTAAATGTTGTCTTCCGTTTTATTGGCAAATTCTCTCAAGAGGGTTTCCACAGCTCATTGCCTTTCAAGTAAAAATATTGGTCCCCGTTGTTTCATAATGTAATTTAATATAAAAAAAAAATAATAAAATACAAAGTAAACAAAAATGGATGCTTCTGTTTTTGACAAACCAATTGATTTTTTCTTCATGACTCTTGATTTGCTTCTTTCAGTATTTTCTTAAAAACATAAAGACTTTGATTTTAAAATAATTTGTAGAATGGAAATGCTTAGACAGATAATTATGACATGTAATTCATAAATGATATTTAATCATTGTTGCCTAAAATGCCCGAAGTGACATAAATCATATGTGGATACTTAAATATTCAAAGGATTTACTGGAAAATCTAAAATGCCTTCTTTCAAAAGTCAAAACGTTTGATTTTTCCACACCGTATACCAAACATCCTCATGATAAACTTAAATCACGCATCACATGTATCAAGCCATAGTTTCTTCAGGAACCACTTTAAAAGGAGGGTATGATGAGAATCAGGAGTGCAGTATGCTTGATTTTCTGATTTATAATGTATTTGTCACATTTGGAGGTGGTCTTTATCCAAAGAAGTTTGCATATAAATGAACACCAATTGTCTCCTGTACGCGCAGACTTGTTTTTATATTCCCATGAGACTGAATTTCTTCAAGGACTCGTGCGAGATCATAAAATAAAAGAAGCTAGATCCTTCCATCCAACCTAAGTGGATCCAATTAATAAATCCACCAGAACTAGAGATAAATGAAACAACAGAAAACTCTAGATTTGTAAACTTACATCTCGAATTTGACTGAAATGTTCATTTCAGTACTTAAACGGCAAAAGGGACAATTTGATATTCAAAATTATTCCCAACATGGACAGCAATATTCCAGCTTCTCCTGCTTACGGGCTGTATTTTTCACAGTTAATCTGTTAATTTGTTACTCGAGAGATAGCACTTATACAACCTTCCTCAATATATATCCGTGACCGCCTAATCTTCAGGCTTCAAAAAAAAAAAAAAAAAAATTCCGCCTCATATATTTATGAAAAAAGTTCTTAACTAGATATCAGTACCTTGTGGAAAAATTTGGACTTTTGGTCCGAACTCTGATTCGAGATTCATTTTTTAACTCAATACTGGGATGATCATTTAACTGTCTATGACCTTTCAAAAGCTATTTCTGTTGAGTTGATACCGGACACTACACTACTGGAAGGGAAGGTTTCGCTTGCCCTGAAACGGGTTTGGCCCACAATTTCTTTTGAAATGACTATATCAAGTCAGGACCATTGTGGTCGACAGTTGTTTCGATGGTTCGCACCTGATTTGTCTTCTTGTCTCATGTTCTTCGGCTCTTAACAACTCTTTTCGGTAAATTTGTTATTACCATTTCCACTATTTTTTTTTTACTTCCAAGCTTCCATTTTGCCTCTAATTTTCAAAATTCATGGAAAACTAGAAGTAATTTGCTGTTGTATTGGATGAAGTCTCGATGATATAATAATGTTTTTCAAGACAGAACGAAACAAATAATCCATAAATAGAAATTTTATAAAGACGAAAGGTTACTCGTTCGTCTGACCGGAAGGTAACTGTGAGCTATTGACATTACTTGTTGTCTGTCCTGAATACATCGGCAAACGAAAACCGAAGCAAGAACAAGAAAAGGGGAAATTCTAAAATTATAAATCCAAAATCACGGCAATTCACAGCAAACACGAATTGGGACAGTTTAAGACAAAACAAAATAATCAAAAATGCACAAGACAGTACGAAATAGCTTTTTCAGATTTTGATCATCTCTTCTGAACCTCGGAATGAAATTTTGCAGGAATAATACATGGAAGGTTTTATTTCGGCATTGAGTAACTGTTTCACTACTAATTTGTCCATCCATTTAACCAGCGCACTTTCTTTTATAAAAGGAATTGATTATAAAATATTGTGAAAAACCTTTCAAAATTACTTTTGGAGTGTAACAAAACTCTATTGAAAGTTTTAGATAAATTGCAATCATTACAACTATCGACAGTTATGATTTTTCCACACTTTACACAACGCTTCCACATAATTTGATTAAATCTAAATTGGGACAATTGATTAAATGGTCACCTAAATTTTTTGGACTGCAGTTTATTTGTTGTAACAAAAAGCAAGGATTGTTTTCTAATATATATACAACAATCATTCCTCCTGGACGTGTGATGAAACGATTAAAGCACTTAATCTTTTGCTTGACAACATTTTTGTTCGTTTTGGCAACATTGTTTATCAACAGGTCATTGGAATTCCTATGGCTACAAATTGTGCACCTCTCATTGCAGATCTTTTTCTTTTCTGTTACGAACGTGACTTCATGAAAAAATTACAAAATGGGACCATACAAAACAGTGATCAACTTATTTCTATTTTCAATGATAACAGCAGGTATATTGACGATATCCATACTATTGACAATCCCCAGTTTTTAGATTATGTCGACATCATTTACCCACAACAACTGAATCTTAATAGAGCTAATAATGACTCTAAAAATTGCCCTTTCCTGGATCTAACTATCATCGTTGACTCTGGTAAAATAAAAACTAAAATTTACGATAAAATGGATGATTTTGATTTCAGTATTACTAATTTCCCTTTTCTTGACGGCGATGTTCCTCTAGCCCCATCTTACGGAGTATATATTTCTCAACTGGTACGATTCGCACGCGTTTCTTCTACTCTTGAGGACTTCAATGAACGTAACCTTACCATCACTTCAAAACTTTTGCAGCAAGGTTACAGATTTCATAAATTGTTAAATACATTTAAAAAGTTTCATCGAAGATATGAACAGTTGATATCTAAATATAATGTCACTCGCAAACAGCTTATTACTAAGGGCATTTCCCATCCTCGATTTTACGGAAATGTGTTAAAAAATGCCAGAAACTGATTAAAAATCCAGAAAAACTGGGACGTAACTTACATTCTTTACGCAATAGGGGATATCGACAGAATATTCTGCACATGTCCGTTAAATTAGCATTTGGATCAAGAGACCTGAGGATTTTACACATATACTGGCCTCTCACTGATACTGCCGATGTCTACTGAAATATATGATGATTCTTTACCAAACCCATCTGGGAGTTTTGAGTTTGATTTTTCTTTCGTAGTGCGACAGTGTTTTACCAGCAGACTAGGCTCCTTGAGCTAGCCGGCAGTTTAGCGGCGAGCACTCCTTGACCCATCTTTCAAAATTACGTTTTGTTCCCCCATTTTCCTTTTCAAGACTATGGTCATGGAGTTAGTAGTCTACCTGTATGGGTTTTATTCGTATGTTTATTTTACTATAGGGAAATGGGAGAGAGAAAGGGGAGGCTTGGGTACCCATAAACCGGTTTAACCCTACCGCTGGCTTTTGTTAGCAAGAAACATAGTTTATGATTTTGGCTTATGGGAACCATAATCACATTTTGATCATCCCTGAAATACCTGAAGGAAATTTTAAAAGTTCACAGGAATTACGTATAGAAAAATTTTATACATCTTTTTATCAGAAGAACGCCATGGTCATCAGCTCGTAACAAACATATGAATTTTATCATGAAAACCCCCATCACCTGCCCCGATACAATTGAAGCAACTTTGACCAAAATGTAATGGAATAATGTATTCTTGGCCATTTACACAGAATACTACTTGTATTCGGATGTGGCAAAAAAAAAGAAAAAAAGAAAAAAAAACATGGCAGCTGTGGCACAGATCATAATTAAACATTGGAAAACAACGAGAGAATACTGAAGCAAACAAGTTCATCTCTTCTGAAGCGCTCAATCAATTTTTCCAGGAATCATGTATGGAATGTCTTTTAAAAAACTGGTTACGTGTAGTTTGTTGCATAAGCTTTTAAAGTAGAGAATATTGTTAAACTAGATTTTACTTATAGGAAAAAAATGACTCCCGATGGGAAATACACCGTTTTCATAATTTGCTATAAGATCATATTAGTAAATTGTTCTCTATCAGCTTTTCAAATATTTCGGTTTATTGATTTCGAAATATTTTGATTTGATCTACACTTAAGAGACATAAGTTGTCGAAATGCTCATATGCAGAACCCAAATTCACAGTAACTTCGGTATTTTTGTTATCTATTAATTTTTATGCAAATGAAGAACGTCGGTCGGTTATCTCCCTGTACCAAGTTAGTTTTGTATGGTTAAAATAACTAAATACCGAAGTTACTGTGAATTTAATTTCTGCATATGCGCATTTCGACAACTTATGTCTCATCAGTGCAGATAAAATCGAAACGTGTGGAAGACCATATACTCAAAGGTATTTAAAAACTGATAGAGAACAAATAACCAATATGATCGAAATGTAAAACCAAAATCAGCTAAGGACAGAGCTTTGCATGAGGGAGATACTCCTTAGTTTTCAACAAAATTTACAAAAATTAGATATTGTAAGTTTTCAAATACGATCGGCTTTCGGGTCAGTACCGAAGTACTGACTACTGGGCTGGTAAATACCCTCGGGGACTAACAGTCCACCAGCAGTGGCATCGACCCAGTGGTAACAAATAACTCAATACCGAAGTTACTGTGAATTTAATTTCTGCATATGCGCATTTCGACAACTTATGTCTCTTCAGTGCAGATAAAATCTAAATGTTTGGAAGACCGTATACTTTAAGATTTTTAAAATCTGATAGAGAACAAATAACCAATATGATCTAAATGTAAATCCAAAATCAGCTAAGGACAGAGCTTTGCATTAGGGAGATAATCCTTAGTTTTCAACAAAATTTACAAAAATTAGATATTGTAATGTTTCAAATACAATCGGCTTTCGGGTCAGTACCGAAGTAACGACTACTGGGCTGGTGAATACCCTCAGGGACTAACAATCCACCAGCAGTGGCATCGACCCAGTGGTAACAAATAACTAAATACCAAAGTGAAGATAATTTTAATTAGTATATCAATACCTTCTTTTGATATTGAGATTAAAATTATCTCCACTTTAACTATATATAACTAACTTGGTACAGGGCGATAACCAACCGAGGTTTCTCATTACACCAACATGTCAAAGAAAATTCTCACCACAGCGTTGAATGCTTTTGCAGATTCACATGTGACTATGCCAATCTAAGGAATGCATAGGAAAGAATGGAGTGGAATTTAGGCATTATTTTTCTGATTGCATATCTACTGAGCTCATTGTGAAAAACCTAATCCATTTAAAAGATGTATATTTATTTGCCAGGTTATCGATATAGTGTATATCCACAGAGAACAGTCACTAGCATATATGCTATGATCTTATTTGGCCATTTGATCTTATCACGATCTTGACAGTCTTAACACAATTTTGTTAAGACAGTGTAAGATGTTAATTTGATTTTCAAGATAATTGATTTCAAGGAAGATCAAGACGTGTTAAGATAATTTAACATCAAATAAGATCCCCTTCTTAATTGCATTCATGAACGATCAAGACGAGTTAAGTTTGTTAAGATCAAACAAACATATCAATAAACGTAAATTAAACTGGCAAAGTGCTCTTATAATCACTGCTATCCGTTGCCCGTTGCCCGTCAAAAGCATGAGAGTATTAAGGTAATGGACAAGTACAAGATAAAGACAAACACGGTGCACTAATCAAGTCAAATTTGGCATGATAAAATTGAGAGATGTGGGCACTTTAAACTGGTGGTAAGAGTGACAATCGGAAACTAGAAAATAATAAAGTTCGAAATTTGAAAGTATGAGAATATACATTGTATCCATATAAGAAATTTTCTCAAGAACAGGATAACATGACTGAAATTTACATGGTTAAACCAATGATATTTACATGGACCTTTACCATATATATTTGACACGAATAACACCAATTTTCTCTATATTACTTCCAAACGCTTTAACAAACACAATGGTTTCGCATAGCTGTTTTATACAAATATAAACATTTAGCAACAAATGTTATGAATACAGTGGAATTAACTACTTTTGGAGTGTTAAAATTTGGTAGAAGTTTTGGAAAGACTTCGATCTGTTAATGAAGCATATACCTCCGTCGATAGATATGATTTTTCTTACCTTTATACTACATTACCGCATACACTCATCAAAGAGAAATTTTCGTATTTGATCAAATGGTCCTTCAAAAAATCAGGATGTACGTACATTTGTTGCAATACATTTAAATCGTTCTTCAGTGACGACAAACATGACAAATATACCAACTGGACTTGTCAGGATATGATAAAAGCATTAAATTTTCTTCTTGATATTATTTTTGTTCGTTTCGGTGATACAGTCTATCAGCAAAAAATAGGTATTCCTTTGGGTACCAACTGTGCACCTCTCATAGCAGATTTATTTCTTTATTGCTACGAGTCACAAAACAACGGCAGTAGAATACCGAAGGAACAAGGGATGCGATGACTACAAAACTCGAAGTCCAAAGACATGGCAGAAACGGTAACAGATAAAAACAAAGACAAAAACAAGGACGTGAGACAGCTACAATGCACGGAAATAAAAAGATAACATTTAGAACTAAGGCACTCATAGTGTGAACTCCCATGAAAACCGGGAGTGACATCAGGTGCTCCGGAAGGGTAAGCATGTCCTGCTCCGCTAGCGGCACCCGTCACACTATCAGTGAGTCAATCCGGGGTTGAGTCAAATCCGTGAAGACGTGATTCAATTCATGGCAAAAATTCAAAAAGACCCTTCTAAACAGCATTAAGTGGATAAATTTAACAATACATATAGATATTTGGACGATATTTTGGCTTTAAATAATCTTGAATTTTCTAGATTTACAGATGAACTTACTTTAAATAAATCCAATAGCAGCAGTGATTATACCCCTTTTCTTGATCTTGATATATCAATAAATCAAGGAAAGTTGAACACTAAGGTTTATGATAAAAGGGATGATTTCTCATTCCCTATAGTCAATTTCCCCCATCTCGACGGCGATGTTCCGTTAGCCCCTTCTTACGGGGTCTACATTTCACAACTTGTTCGATATGCACGAGTTTGTAGTAATGTTTCTGACTTCAACGACCGAAATCTTTGTCTCACTGAAAAACTTCTGCATCAAGGGTTAAGATATCATAAATTGATAAAAACATTCTCTAAATTTTATTATAGAAACATTGACTTATTAAGAAAATTTGGTTCTACATGCAGGGCTCTTATACATCAGGGCATTTCACATCCAAACTTCTATGGCAATATCATTTACAAAGCGCATAAATTCAAAAATTGTCCTTCCAAACTTATTAATCCGTTGAACAAACTTATTCATAAAGGATATAAATACAGCATTGTTGTTAAATCTTTACTTCTGGTTTTTGTTGGCAAAAATATTGATCATCTCCTAAATGCTTTACACCATAACTAAATTTAAACAATTTTTTTTTCATATTGGCAGTATTTGGCATTGCACAATATCATGTTCTTCTTTCATAATTGATGATGTTGTTATACCAAATCTATTTAGAAGTATTTCAATTGAATTTTCATATGTAAGAAGGCTTGATATCATAGTCAACGGAAATTATGTCCTTAGCTAGCTGTCAGTAACTGCGTGCATTTGTCCGGACAGTACCTGTGTGTATTGTCTTCATGTTTTATGTACTTCATTGTAAGGGTACTCGTCTTGATAAGTTGGACTTTTCTCTAGTTTGATTTTTACTGTGAGTCTTTTTGTGTATTTATTTTTAGCCATTGACCACACATAGGGGGAGGGTTTGGATCCAAGAAAACGAGTTTAACCTTACCGCAATTTTTGCGCCTGTCCCAAGTCAGGAATATGTTGGTCATTGGCTTGTCCTTGTCTTCTTATAAAATTTTAGTTTTTTGATATTTGGGTTATTGGATGTGGTTTGTTTCCATTGACTTATTAACTTTTTTACCTTTTTGGGGCCATGTAGGGCTTTCTATATGGTGTGAGGCTCTCACTGTGTTGAAGACCATATGGTAACCCCTAGATGTTTTGTTTTTGGTCGTTTTAACCTGGATATGGGATGTTGTCTCCTTGACATTTACCCCATTTCCTTTCTTACTCATATGACCATGCATCTAAGGCCCAGAAGTATGTCTTTTATAATATGGACTATATATGTAAAATCATTTAGACATTACAAAAACAGGAAAACAGCAAACACCTACAATTGCCAGGAACTACAATCACATGCCACAATCCACAAGCAAACTGCACCAGAAAAACAATAATTAAAACAAGAGACAAACATAAATAACGATAGGAACTCGGGATAGCCGGACTTGGTACCGGCACCAGCAAAAGCCAGTGGTAGGGTTAAACCGGTTTACGGTTTATATAACAATAGAGAGAGAGAGAGAGAGAGAGAGAGAGAGAGAGAGAGAGAGAGGTGAAATTTCCTTGTGTAGTATTTTCTCTGTGTATAAGTTGAGCATTGCAATCAGAAACGAAAAGAATATTTTTAAAAAGTATAAAGACACAACAGCAGAGCCTCTAAATGGTTAAGTCTCGAATTAAAAAAAAACTGAAAAATTCAATATATCTTGAATACAAAGACAAAGACGAAAACCAATGAAAAGTGATGGACTAAAATCCAAAATAAACAAGTACTATCTTTAAAAAAGATAATCGACGCAGTAAAATTGGTGTGTCTTCTTTGTTCTTCAAAACAACAATGTACAAAACATTGTATGAAGCGATGCAACAATAAGAACGTACATATAATTTTGATTGAATCTGACATTTTTTTTGATGTGATTAAAAAACGTTTACAGTGCAATGCATTGCAGCTCTGATATTTCCCATCGTCACCTTAGAATTAGAGACTCGGCCTGCTCGTCTGTATGTGCGTATTACGACGGACGCCTTTCTATTGAAGTACCTTTTAAAAAACTCAATGATCAAAAGCTCTTTTCATAAATATTAATTTACAGGCTGATATATTTATATCTTGTTTTCTTAATGGACTATATAAAAAAGAAAGAAAATTGGGTAAATGGCAAGGAGACAACATCTCCAGATTTAAACGAACCGATTCTCAATGAGTCCGAGATTATTTTTAAATGCACATTACAAGTCGGGAATATCACAACTTCGTTCTGCGTTTTTGTTTCTTATCTCTACCCCTGAACATATGCTTCAGACTTTTGATGTAACCTTTACTGAGATTAATTGCGGGGTCCGCCAGATGCACCACTAAACCTCTTTCCAAGCTGCATACTACCTTAATGACCGCAGTCAGAGATGGCCTGAAAACTTACTGTGATAAGGTGTACTCCACGAGCGGCGTCAATCATATGTGGATTCTAAAAAATTCTAAAGATCTCCCTCAATAGTTAGCCTCTAGCAGTCTCACCCATTGCCATAGCATACAAACCTTTGATTTTTCTACTCTTTATACTACCCTGCCACACAATAAATTGAAAACAGTAATTTCTTATTTGATTCATCAATGTTTCTGCGCGAAAAACGGAGAACGCAGATACACTTATTTAGTAGTAGGAAAAGACAAAACATATTATGTTAAGAACCACACTGAGTCAAACAAGAAGTACACAGAGAATGACGTAATCAAGATGTTGGAATTTTTAATAGACAATATTTTTGTCGAATTTAGAGGCCGCGTTTTTCAGACAATCGGGATTCCCATGGGGACTAATTGCGTGCCACTTTTAGCTGATCTCTTTCTTTTCTCGTACGAGGCCAAGTTTTTACAAGGGCTAACACAGAGAAAACAAAAGCATTTAGCTCAGTCCTTTAATTTCAGCTTCCGCTACATATACGAAGTACTTTCTCTAAATAAATCAAAATTCACGGCATATTTACACCAGATCTATCCCAACGAGCTTGAAAGTAAAGAGACTACTGGTACACCTACTTCAGCTTCGTACTTACATCTTTTGATATACATTGACGAAGATGGACGTTTGAAATCTAAGCTATATGACAAACGTGATGACTTTAATTTACCAATTGTGAACTTT
Organism: Modiolus philippinarum; assembly: GCA_002080025.1. Taxonomy (NCBI): domain Eukaryota; kingdom Metazoa; phylum Mollusca; class Bivalvia; order Mytilida; family Modiolidae; genus Modiolus; species Modiolus philippinarum. The sequence continues at coordinate 25,367 of MJUU01012126.1, read as the reverse complement.
CCCTTTTTGATCAGGAATATACCTACCTCTCCAGCATATGGAGTATACATTTCACAGTTGATTCGTTACTGCCGAGCATGTAGTGTATACACTGATTTTTTTAATAGAGCAAACACACTGTCCGAAAAGCTGCTTAGTCAGGGATTTGTTCAGCCTATGTTACTTTCATCCCTTCAGAAATTCTATGGTCGTCACCATGACATCATTGACAGATATGACGTGTCCCAAATGAAAACGGCAATTTTCAGCTAGATTTCACGTCTTCACGGATCTGACATACCCGGTTTTGACTCGACCCTGGATTGACTTACTAATATTGTGACGGGTGCCACTAGTGGAACAGGACATGCTTACCCTTCCGGAGCACCTGATGTCACTCCCGGTTTTCATGGGAGTTCACACTATGAGTGCCTTAGTTCTTAATGTCGTCCTTTTTATTTCCATGAATTGTGGCTGTCTCACGTCCTTGTTTTGTCTTTGTTTTTGTCTATTGCCGTTTTGCCATGTCTTTGGACTTTTTGTAATCATCACTTCCCTTGTTCCTTCGGTATTCTACTGCCGTTGTTACTGTTGATACACTTGGTATTGAGTACATGTATGCATGTTTAAGGGGCGAGTTTTTAAAGATTACACTTGAAAGTTTAAGTTACAATGACAGACCGACAGCCGCAGTTTTATTGGCTGTACCTATGTCTCTATATAAAATAATAATAATAACCTGCAGATGTCACTAAAATCCCGAAAACAGAAGAAATACCGTAACCAAAATTGCCAATTAGACATAATTGAAAACCAAATCATTTTGAAAATCTACATCAATGAAGACTCGACATGTCATGTTAAAAAATAGACCCATTTACTTTAAAAAGGGAAGAACTCCCAAATATTCACAATATGCACTGATTAAATGTTTAGGATTCATTTAGAACACAATCGCTTATATGATATGTTATTTTTATCGGGACATGTTTACCTGATATAAAGCAACAAATCAAACAAAGAAGGTCTTTGTAGATTTTAAGTCAGTCCTTTTGCTTTGTGTTTCGAATTTTTTAACAATTTTAATATAATCATGACAGTCCAAGGCTCTTTTTATAATCTATTTAAAGTTACTCGACGAGAGCAATACATAAGATGTGTATCACGATCATGCCTTCTATTAATCACACACACTTAAACGGTTTTCCTTATATTCTTAAATTTTACAACAAATTCTAAATAGTTTTACAGTATTCGTACAAAATTATTTCCCGTAGATCGAAGAATAAAGGCAAGTTTTTATTAACTTTATATCGTTCGACAACATCCCTTTAGGAACCTCAATTTGTTGTACTTAAAAACCTTTTTATCCAATCAGAGTGAAAATATTTGGTCATGGGACTCTGTTACCAAGGTTTCAGCATCATAAAGTTCAGAGGTTAGAAAGCAAGCATAATACCGACTGCGTCGAAAAAAAGCAAGAAAATTACATTTAAACGCGGCAATGGAAGAACAAAACATTAAGATAGATTCGAACCGTTTCCTCAAAATTGAACAATGAAACGAAAGACTGTTACTCCAAATTCAATTAAGAATAAACAACCTGTAGAAAAAAAACCGACACCAAAAATTGACTGAAAACTTGAAAAACATTAATAACCAAAAATTTACAACAAATCAACTACAATAAGCTTTGCTCATACCTCAACGACACAAAGACGTCCCCTATCAACGGTTTGAGCGGAACCATTGCTCATAATCGAACAACGTTACATCTATGTCTTTAGTTACTCATGGAATCGGGGTTGTCAACAATTATTAAATCAGTGATCAAATTCCTTTTATAATCGTTAAATATATTAGCATTCGTTGGCCGACAACAAGACCAATAGAAAAACAGTTGCCACTTATAAACAACTACAAGGCACTCGATTGATTGAAAACTTAGCATAATAAAATCATGAGATGAGTTCACGTTAAGCAAGTAATCTTAATGAAGTAAGTAATTACACAAATGATAAAGTTTGAAACTATGACAGTGTACCCTACTGAAAAATTGTGTAAAGAACAAGTTAAATGTTACTTAAATATATAGAGAGCTTACGTATCATGCAACCTTGGGAAATTTTTACCTACTCAACTCTGCAGTCTTATAAAAACAGTGGAATAATATATAGTAAATTCACATGAGACAAAGTCTCTCCAAATATGAAAAAGAAAGGAAGTAGGGTAAATGTCATAGAGATAACATCCCATCTGCAGGTTAATAGAAAAAAGAAGGGAAACGGGGAATGTTTCAAAGAGACAACGATCCAAAGGGGAGTAATAACAACTCAAAGCCACCATAATATCTTCAATGAACGGTGAGAAAACCCCACACCCAACGGCAGGTTGGAGTCGGCCCCTGAATAAAGAGTAATCAAGTTCAGCGAAATAAACACATATAAAATTTAAATTAAATGTTTAAATGATATCACTGTAATTATATTACGAGTTTAACCCCACCGCAATTTTTGCGCCTGTCCCAAGTCAGGAATATGTTGGTGATTGGCTTGTCCGTGTCTTCTTATAAAATTTTAGTGTCTTTATATTTGGGTTATTGGATGTGTGCTATATGGTGTGAGGTTCCTCACTGTGTTGAAGACCGTACGATGACCCCTAGATGTTTTGTTTTGGGTCGTTTTAACCTGGATATGGGATGTTGTCTCCTTGACATTTACCCCATTTCCTTTCTTTTTCATACATACGTATTTACATTATATTTGCTCACAAATAGGCTACTCGCAAAAAGTCAATTTAGACAAGAACAAGTTACCCATAACTTCTTAAAATTATCACTTCAGAAATTTTACGGTCGACATCATGATCATGTGGACTGTTATGGTATATCTGTTTCCCGGACGACAACAGATCTTTCACTGAAGTTGGAGGTTGTTGTTGTCTCTACTGGATTCGACTCTACTACCGGATTCGACATGTACCCCAGGAGATACTTACCTTACAGGTGAATCTGATCTCAACTCTAGTTAAGTCTCACAAACGAATTTTGAGGAAACTTATTGTTTTTATACGATCGCAAAAATTTTAAGTATGTCAAAGGATTTGGCGTAGCTCTTGCCGTTTCTGAGTTATAAGGTTTCAAAGGGGTCACAACTGCAAATTTGCAGATTGCCTGAAATTTTTATTTTTCATCGGATTTCGATGGGATTTTTTTCTTTGGATTCCTCTTGATAGAAGCTTTCAGTGGTATGTCAACATATTTGGCGTAGCTCTTACCGTTTCCTAGCTATAAGGGGTCGAAGGGGCAAAAATTGCATTTTTTCAAAATAATATGCAATTTTATTTTTGATCAGATTTCGAAGGGATTTTTTTCTTTGGATTCCTCTTGATAGAAGCTTTCAGCAGTATGTCAATGGATTTGGTGTAGCTCTTACCGTTTCTGAGCTATAAAGGGTCAAAGAGAAATCATAAGGAGTCATAGGGGCTAATTTTTATTTTCCCTAGTTTGTGTCCAGCTAATTACTGGGTCAATCTCCTTATTGTGTCCATCTAATTATTGTGTCAAGCTCTTTAGTATGTCCATACACTTTTTCAAATTTCAGTGGTCGACATGCTGCTGTCGTATTATGCCGCGCTCGGCGTAACCCTTTATTACTCATTTCAAATTAGGCTTTTGTTATTCATCTGTATGTGTATCCCCTTTTTTATTTTCTGTAAAGAGCTTATGTAATGTCTTTGTGTTACTGGTGTGTCGTTGTCTTTGCATTAATTGCAGCTAGGTTCTCACCTAGTATGAGAATAAACCTTAACTCTTAGTATTTTATTAAAAAAAAACAAAAACAAAAAAAAAAAAAACGTTTAACAACAGAGCAAATGTTAAAAGCCGAACATTGAACAAAAAGTATTCAGGGAGAATTATTATTCAAAAACTCAACCTAGTAACCTGAAGTACAAAGTTGTAGTATAAAATTGTAAATTCCAGTTGCAAATAACAATTCGCATTCGTGAGACTCATACGTCAAATATCTCTCTTAATTCATTGTGACAGCTAAAGAATTCTTGAAGGGCCCACTTTCCAAAGTTAATTGTTTTATTTTTTTATAGGTAACATTAAAAAATTGCATTGAAATATGCCAAATTAAAAAATTGTTTGATTTCAGCAAAATTTGATTTTTATGTGAGTTTTAAAACTGCAAAAACATCAAATTTGCTTCATTGGTGACCTAAGATACTTCTTGCTTGTAATTTCAATTCAAGTTGTAAGCTGCTTTTTCATTATACGTTGCAAAGAAATGATGTAGTATGTAACATGGTGAATAAAAGGATATGGAGTAAATGCACATGAGACAAAGTCTCTACAAATACGTGGTAAAAAACAAGCAAAGGAACAACGCTTTTATTGTTGTTAACATACCAATAAGAGAAATCAAATTCATACTGTTACAAGTAATGCATAATTACATAGAATGAAATTATTTTAATATAAGGTTTCAAGATGATCTATGGTTTGGCAGTTGTAGTGGAAGTTTGACCCATCTGTTGAATTTGAATAACGAACAACAACGTCAGAACCTGAAATAGAAATGATGTAAAATCAACCGAAACAATGTCCCCAAACAAGCATATTTACATCGTATAATCATTATCTTTTTATTTAAATTGGCTCATATTGACAATATCTCACTTCCGTATGTGTTATAGGCGCAATCGACGTAATATGCAGCACACAATGACTCATTTATTTTTCAAAATTGAAGAAAATGTGTAGTGAACGTACAGAAAGCATTGAATTATGAATGCCATACATGTATTGGCGTGTTTATATTAATAGCATCTCACATAAAAGCATATCAAAGACTGCAGTATCTTTGATGAATGTAAGAAACTTCGTCTTTTTGTGTGATGCGCAGCGAAACGAGAAAATAAGACGAATAAATTATTATATTATACCTATGCTACGTGCGTTTTGCACTTCAAAGAGAAACATCGGCGGTAATCCGAAACAAATAACTAATTACCGAAGTCACTGTGAATTTACTTTCTGCATATGCACATTTCGACAACTTATGTCTCATCAGTGCAGATAAAATCTAAACGTTTGGAAGACCATAAACTCAAAGATGTTTGAAAACTGATAGAGAACAAATAATCAAAGTGATCTAAATTTAAAGAAGCCAAAATCAGCTAAGGACAGAGCTTTGCATGAGGGAGATACTCCTTAGTTTTCAATAAAATTTACAAAATTTTAGATATTGGAAGGTTTCAAAAATAATCGGCTTTCGGGTCAGCACCGAAGTGCTGACTACTGGGCTGGTGAATATCCTCGGGGAGTAACAGTCCACCAGCAGTGGCATCAACCCAGTGGTAATAAATAACTAAATACCGAAGTCACTGTTAATTTACTTTCTGCATATGCGCATTTCGACAACTTATGTCTCATCAGTGCAGATAAAATCTAAACGTTTGGAAGACCATAAACTCAAAGATGTTTGAAAACTGATAGAGAACAAATAATCAAAGTGATCTAAATTTAAAGCCAAAATCAGCTAAGGACAGAGCTTTGCATGAGGGGGATACTCCTTAGTTTTCAATAAAATTTTCCAAATATTAGATATTGGAAGGTTTCAAAAATAATCGGCTTTCGGGTCAGCACCGAAGTACTGATAATAATAAATGTTTTTCAATTTGCCAATTCTGATATTGTATTTAATTTTTTTGATAAAAGTACTATTCTATCCCATTGTCGAAATGCGCATATGCAGAAAATAAATTTACAGTCACTTCGGTATTTTGTTATTTAAATCTATCTATGCAAATAAAAAAATGCAAATTATGAGAAACTACCAACTAAAAAACATAAAAGATGCAGGACAATGAAGCACAAACAAAATAATTCATCCAAGTCTAGAATATTGTGCAACGATATCTATAACATATAACGAAATTTTCAGTTAACAAATGACTTTCTTCATTCAAAAAGGGTGTGTTATGATTTTAGTCAATTGTGACATCCAAAAAGGGTGTGCTATGACTTGAGTCAATGATGACATCCAAAAAGGGTGTGTTATATCTGATGTGGGTGTGGAAGGGGTGTGGCATGGAAGCATCAATCAAAGTTACTCTGCAATATCATGATTTATCATCATCAACTGTGCAATATCACATTCTATGGACCAGGTAAATTTCTGCACATAAATAAAGAAACAAAAGTACAAATATAATAAAATAAATAATAAATCATGATGAAGTGTACGTTATAGTGCTGTCCTTGGAACTATCGTTGATTAGCCCCACAAATCTATTGTTATCTGTTTATTCCGTCGGGATGTTTATATAAACCATTGCTGTTATATTTAGTTTGTCCGTTAATATGAAAATGTTCTTACCTTATTAAAATAAGTTTTGAACTCAGTATGATCGACACTTCCATTATCTGTAATCAAAATTTAGGGGATGAATTTCATTATTTATTTATTTGTCAAAATAGAGAAATTTCTGAGTTAAGAAAAAATGTATACCAAGTTACTTTCTGAACTATCCATCTATGAATAAACTTCAAGGTATGCTCACACTATGTAATGTCTCGCTTTATAAAAAGGTATGTGTTTTTTTAGAAAAATAATGAATTGCGTTTTTCAATTTATTATTGAACGACATACAAATATTTGTATATATAAGATGTAGTACTCACAACTTGTTGCCATGTGTTTAATGTTTATTGTTAAATGTTGATGACCTCTTGCACACATGCAGTGTCTGAGGGTAATAAAGTATTTGTCTTGTCTTGTCTTGTAAAAATAAGACACTGCCTTTAAAACCAGTAAAATAGAAATAGTGTTTCACATGTTTTTATTTATTCATCTATCAAGACTAATTGTAAGGGGCCATAACTCCCTGAGTTTGAGTTTTACTTGTCTAGTATTGATTCAATTTTCTTCAGAAATTATTTGTCAGAAACCACATAATTTATATTTGCAAGATTACGAAGAAATTTTCAAAGAATCCATCAGACCTCTGCTACCAATATAGAACATAACCTGCATTTTGTAGTTACGAATGTGCAAATCAAATTGAAGACAATATGTCATTGTGTTTAAAGGATATCAATCGGAAATCTTCGATAACGGTCAGTCGGACGGATGGACACACGATAAAAAGCATCATATTATACCCCAACCCTTAGTGTAGCGAGAATAGAAACATCAATGTCGTCATCCTATTGCGTCTGTATTATGGAAAATGACAGCAAAATTATACACCGATATGATACGCTAATGCCTTACTCGTAGCACACTGGACTATCGCTATTCAATTTTGACTCAAAGTGAAATACGTGATTAGTTTCAAATAACAAGTCATACTGAAAATTACAATTACAGGCCACTATTAAAATGGTTACTGCTCAAGAAAAACACAAATTATTGACGAGAGAAAAACAAACAAAAATATATGTAGGATTCGTATATCCATTGATATTGTTATGTCCTTACTATCCCCTCCTCTTGTTAGTAGGTGTGTAGCTACACCACTCAAGAGTTGATCTGCAGAGAGTTTAAGTGCTGATCAATAAAAACGTTTAAGGGTAAACATGAAACTGTAAAATAAATTGCAAAGACTTTTTCACTTATCTAACATGAGTGGAAGTTACTTTATTTCTAAAATTGCGCATTCCTTTTACATGCCTTGGCAAAAAGTGAATATTCAATTGATTCAATTTTGTTGATTAAAACTTAGAAGAGTTATTTAGTTTATATCCCGTAGAATCTTTAACATTCGTTACATTCTACAGGACATAATTTGAATGAAAATATTTAAAAACAATTGCATTATTTCGTGAAACCATAAAAAAAAATCCCATAATACAAATGTAGAACAAATTATACAGACTTTCTCATCAGGCATAGTTATCTAGCTCCGTGACCGCCTTATTAATCAAGGGTTCTAAAAATTCCGTCTCATACATATCAGTCCCTTGTGGAAAAATTAGAAGTTTCGGTCCGAACTCTGATTCAAGATTCTTTTTTTTTTTAATTGGTACCATGATGATCATTTCTTTTAACTGTCTACAACCTTTAAATAATAAATACTTTTGAGCTGCTATCAGAAACTACAGCAATGGAAGGGGATGTTTGACATGCCATAAAACCGGTTTAACTCACCATTAATTTTGAAATGCCTGTACCTAGTCAGGACCATTGCGGTCGACAATTTTTTCAGCGGTTTTCACCTGATTTGTCTATTTTTTTTACTCTGTTCGGTACTTTTGTTTTTACCTCCATTTTCTTCCAATTCATTAAGGAATTTGAACAAACAAAATAGGAACATTTTCAAAACCCATTTTTTAAACAAGGTTAATTTCTTCAGGATATACACAGGTAATTTTGACCTTTGAAACAGAAATTTGAGTCTTAGTGGTACATACTGTCTGTGTCGATCCTCATGATGTACTTGTCTAAGTCACTGTGGGTAATGGTATCATCACGATTCACATCAAATTCTAGGAACAAGCCTTTGGCTATCGTGTTCAAAGCGGGTGCGTTGTGTGTAAATCTTCCAATAAACTCAGCTTTCGAGACATCACCATCTTCTACAAAATCATTTGTACGTAATATTTTAACATTAAATTCGTTTTGTTTGGTATACCCCTCTTTTAAGCAAACATGTTATTACTGTAGCTGTTTTTGTTTTTTATTGTTTTGCTTTATATCTTATGAATAAAACAATAAGGAATGAAGGGATATGGAGTAAAAGCAAATGAGACAAAATCTCCACAAATACATGGGAAAACAAGCAATGGAACAACGCCTTTATTGTTGTTCTTCATCTCTTTTATTATTGTTTAGCTGCCTGTTTATCAATTTTGCTAGGTTTTGTATGGTTTGTCAATCATGTTATATTATCATTCTTTTCTTAGGAAGATACCTCAGAATGACGAAGAAACAAACAAAAAGATAAGTTCAAACACCTGATGTTTAATTAGAGATAAAGACTTTAGTATTCATAAGCATTTCAGGAAATCACAAAGCAATCAGTTGAATCACACATCATAATAAGTCTCTCGAAAGAAAAAGCATTGTAAACCTTAAACAGGTAATATTTATTGCGTCCGTTCTTTTTTTCGAGCTGAATTGAATAAATGATATAATCTTTAATGCATGCCAAACTATACAGAATAATACTTTCAAGCTATGATTTTGGCGTTCCGTTCGTTACTGGAATGCAATATGCGAATTAACTTATGTAGTATCTTTCCTCCTTTAACCCGTTTTTACAAACATCTTGGGTCATTAAAGCCTTTATGTACTGACTTTATGAGAATATTTGACTACAAAATTTATAACATCATTCAGTACTTGAGTAATGCAAATGCTGAATACTAGCAAGCAGCAATGTTTATTTGTAAATTCAAACTATATTTTCTAACAGAGAATTGCTACATTTATAAGTCAACAACTAAAACATTACTTGAAAAGGTTTATAATGTTGTATCTCTATATTGTCAAAATGTTTTTCGACAGATCTTTGAGTGTTGATCAAACCCAAAGTCATTCGAGTTAACATCAATAACAGTATTTGCATACGAAAGTTTGGATATATTACAGCTTTATATTACAGTTTTACTTACTGTCCGTGTCGTATTCAGTAAATATAACATTCATGTCTTGAGTGGTGAACTTGCCATCTTTATTGGTATCAGCACTGTGCCATAACGTCTCTGTCTCTTTTGCAACAATAGCTTGTAATTTGGCGACAGCTGCCTGTGGACTGAGTGTCGTGGTGCTATAAAAAGAGAACTGTCACCATCTCAAGAAACATTTAACCAATGTAATAGTAGTTACTAGTACTGTTAATTTGGAAGCATTGGAACACTAAAGTGTCCGTGTTGAATTAAATCCAATATTCTTTAAATAAAAGTGTTTTTTTAACAAAACAGAATGTGATGCTTGCTTGGTATGAAAGATGTTCTAAATACTGATTTAAAAAAAATGGAAACATTTTATTTTTTAACTCTGTTCAAGTTACTTTCAATATAACGAAAGATAACTCTTTTTAGTATTTTTGATCTGTATGCATTTATCAGCTGCTTTGTGTCTCTCGGATAAAAAAAGTACTTAAGCATTCTTTGTACTTATTGACAATAAACACATTTATTATAAGTATCGTATAGAAGTTTGACATAAAATTGTAGCATAATTCTATGCTGTAACTTAAGCATATTGTCGTATTTTTCAATACTTAGATGACCTTTTTTAGTCGAATTCGAGATGTAAAATAGAGCTGTAGATCTAGCGGTTTCTGTTGTTTTCTTTATCTCTAGATCTTATCCTGCAGATATACTGATGTGATCCATTAAGCAAAAGATGGGCTATTAATTGGAAGAAAATCATCAAGGTATCTGTAGATGAGATAGAATGATCTAGTATCTTTAATTTTATGAGCTTTTACGAGTCCCTGTAGAAATTCAGTCTCGAAGGAGTATAGAAACAGATCTGCAAGTAGAGGTGCACAATTCGTGCACATTGGTGTACCAACTTGCTGTTGATAATAAGCACCTTCAAATGTGATAAATATATTATCAATGAAAAATTGAAGAAACCTTGAGTGAGTTTTTATATGATTAATAAGAGTATTGACACATATTATTTGACAATTCGGTCTTCATATAACAGTGCCCTGTGTGATCATGTAAACAAACTATTTTGCAAATAAATCATGTCAAGAAGACATCTTTTCAAAAGTTGGTATTTTTACTTTCAGTGTCCCTTTTTCATTTTTCAATTTCTACGAGGAATAAACCACAAAGGAATGTCACTTATTGTCATTTGAAAAGTTTAACATAATTGTAGCGACAAATCAAATCATTGAATATTTTGTTTAAGAGGATTAAAAATGCAAAGGTTAAAGAATCTTCATTATACGTGGTCTAACACTACTAAATAAAGATGGATTTTTTTTCTTATTTAGTTATATCAGAGGTGCGATCGATATGTCATGCAGCCTTCGGCAGCGCTGAGCTTATGAATCGCATATATATCTATGCAAAAAAATCCATGATTGGTTGAAATTTAAACTTCCTCTTTGAAGTTTTCTTTTAAATATTCCAACAAACATCCCTTACGTAAATGACTTTACGGTATTAATTACATTATCAGAAAAATAACAATTATTTTGCACTGAAGAGACATAAGTTGTCGAAATGCGCATATGAAGAAACTAAATTTACAGTTAATTCGGTATTTTGCTATTTTTTACCACTGGCCAGATGCCTCTGATTGTGTATTGTTAGTTTCCAGAGGCTTTTTTACCAACCCCGTAAGCCAGTACTTCGGTGTTAGCACAAAAACTGATCGTATTTGAAAACTTGCAATATCAAAATTTATGTAAATTTTGTTCAAAACTAAGTAGTATCTCCCTCCTTCATATCTCTGCCATTAGCTGATTTTGGCTTTTCTTTTTAGATCATATTGGTTGTTTGTTCTCTATCAGCTTTTAAAACTGTTTTGGTTTATGGAATTCAATATTGTTTCTATTCGATCTGCGCTGACTTGCAATAAAAAAAATTTATGTAAATTTTGTTCAAAACTTAGTAGTATCTCCCTCCTACATATCTCTGCCATTAGCTGATTTTGGCTTTTCTTTTTAGATCCTGTTGGTAATTTGTTCTCTATCAGCTTTTAAAACTGTTTTGGTTTATGGAATTCAGTTGTTTCGATTCGATCTGCACTGACTTGCAATAAAAAGATTTATGTAAATTTTATTCAAAACTAAGTAGTATCTCCCTCCTGCATAGCTCTGTCATTAGCTGATTTTGGTTTTATATTTAGATCCTGTTGGTAATTTGTTCTCTAACAGCTTTTAAAACTGTTTTGGTTTATGGAATTCAAATGTTTTGATTCTATCTGCACTGAAGAGACGTACGTTGTCGGAATGCGCAATACTATTCCAATACTAAATTTACAGTAACTTTGTTATTTTATTATTATCACGAAATTCGATCCACTGATTCTCACAAATGTATGTAAGCACAATTTCTCGTATCTTCGATGGAAGAGACCATTGAAATTGCAGTATCTGAACAGCTGTTTTTTTTTCATGAGTTTAAACATGAACATGACGAGTTTTAAGTGCCTTAGTGCTTATTTGGAAGTCATTAAATGACGGATTTTATTCAGGTAATTCTCTTTTCATGTCTATTATCAACTTACGGTGCAGCCAAGGTTTGACAAAACAGCAATGCAATCCCAAGCACAATCATATTTAATCTGAAAGTAACAATCAAATCAAATTTGAGCTTGAAAACATAAGTTATGTTCCCGAAAAACAATACTTAAACTGTAGACGGATATTTGCTGTTCATGTTCTAAAACCATTAACAGAGAGTTTCAAACATTTGGACTCGACCAAAAACTGCAAGATTGTTTAGAATTCATCCGGTATTTTATTTAGTTAACTGCTCACTTTTCCACACAATTTCGTGAGATCCTTAAACCTTAAAAAATCGTACATCTGTTTTCTATTTCTGAAAGTATACAAAAAAAAAAAAAATAAATAGAAATAAATAAATAAATAAAAATAATAAATACACAAAAAAGAAGAAAAGTCAATTAAAATCATTTACCAAACTATAAAGTTTTTTTAAAATTCAAAATTTTACAAAATAACTAACAATGTTACCTGTCCTAGTTTGTAAAATGGAAGGAACGGACGTTATCAGATATGTACTTAGAAGATAAGATGGGTCAGGTCTTTGAATGTCTACTTCGATGAACATTCTAGTTCTTATCAGTGCACTAATAAACAGCATATTTATAAATCTTTCACATGCATAGTATACACGAATTCACGTGTCCTTTTGAATGACACATGCACTAATAAATTCAAACAACATACAGCAATAATTTAGTTATAAGTTCTCTTTTGAAAGAACTCCCGGGATGAGAAAAATATAGGTCCTAGAATGTTATATTGTTTGTACCATGCTCTTCATTAAGTGTCGACCTGGTATAGCTAACGTATTTGATGATTATACTGATGTAAATAATGCCCCTCTCACATACACGAAATTTTTCTAACGAATCCTAACCTATGATCAATTCGTAGTCCGTTTTTAACTCAACGATATCGTAAATTACTCATGGACATTCGCAGATAGTTCGTGTTCATCGTGTAAGGAAAGTACATCATGTACATTGGGATTCTATTTTTAAAAATCAATCCGCCACGTTAACATGTGCTCAAATGTGTTTCATGGGAATTGCAACTTCACATTGACATTCCACGTGATAAGTGTTCACCTGTCAAATTGACGGAATTCAAATGAATATGCATGAAATGTAATTATTTACGAATAATTGCGAGTGGTTTTGAGAATGATTTACGAATTCATGCGAATGCTTTGAGAATGCTATCCAAACAATGCGCGTATTTTACGAATTGGATCGGCACTCCAGTCTTAGTCAGGTCAACCCCTAAATATAGGATTGATACTGATTCCAATTTGCTCTTGTTTTCCTCTGTGCTTGTTGGAGATAAAGTCGAAGAATGTTTTGTGTAATTTTAAGTAGGATATATAATTCGTCTTCTTAAAATGTGCATTTAAAAGACTGCATGAGGTTATCAGGTTACATGGTCTAAAAGTTTTATGGCAAATATTACCAGAAAAGAAAAATTATTGCCGTTTGTAAAACACTCGTGACTAAATTTCAGATATTTGTAAAAATTCGTTATTCATAAGTTATCGAAAATACCGTAAAAGATGGGATCCAATCATTATAATTCGTATCATGCTCACGAGAATTTTAAGATAGTTCGTATGCATTCGTATGTTGCTCGCATTTATTCGTAATGATTCGTAAATTTTTATAGTAAACGCATCACATTCATTTTCAGTAAATCGTTAAGTAACTCGTTCATACTCGCAACTCGTCGTAAAGAAATTGAAGATCACTCGAAAATGTGTTTTATTCACAAGGATTCGTGTTATTTTTACGAATCGGATTAATTTTGAAGATTCTTAAGGATTCGTAAGATAAAATCGTTTTTGTGACGGGGTCATTACTTTTACTGGGTGCTTACTGTTGCCTTACGGGTATTTCTCAACCGAGGTGGTGACATTTTCATATTTTGTAAAATTAAGTGAAAACTCAGAACTTTAAATCGTGAAAATTTGACTATCGAAATTTGAAAAATTATCGTTATAAACGGGAAAACAAGTTAGAGATTATTTTTCTAATTCATAGTTAATTTATTTGATGTAAAGTTACTTCCGCACAAGATTGCATTCTCAAATTATGCCGCAATTTTGTTGCTAACACCGTTGTTGGGTGAAATGTTTGTAATGAAATATCCTATAAAAACATATAAAACAACGACAGTAGAATACCGAAGGAACAAAGGGGTGAAATTCACAAAAATCGAAGTCCAAAGACAGGGCAAAAACGAGAACACAGAAAACAATGACGTTAGACACAAAAACAATGACGCCAGACAGACACAAAGCACAGAACCAGAAACCACAACATTCAGAACAAAGGCACTCACAGTGTGAACACCAGTGAAATAAACTGTGGAATTTCAGTCATAAAATTCAAAAACTAATTTTCAAAACAATGATACAGGTGATGATTTCATCAACATTCGGTAGCACTATTTATAGAAACTGACACATATACAATATATGTACATTGTCGGAAAATATAAAATTTATTTGACGAGCTTTAGAAACAGGTAGAAATGCGAGGTTTACCGAGCATTTCTCGCCTGTTTCGCAGCGAGTACAAATAAATTTTATATTTCCGACAATGTACGTATATTGTTTTTATCCTGCAATCATTTAAACCCTATTTAAAAATGCATTTTCTTTGTGAAGCGGGACCAGGAAGACAGTAAACAACTTCGGCCATTTTGGTATAATCCCTGACGTCATAAGAGAATTTACACTGTGATGTCAAAGTATTCGAGGTTTCAAACCAGTTGTCCTGTCTTTTCTCCGTTCAAAATCGCGGACAGGCTACCAGTCTATCCTACGAATACGAAAAAAAATATTCGTAGTAGTAAATCCTACCATTGCAGGATAAAAGCCTTTAGAGCATTGAACAATCAGCTACTAAGAACAAAATTTGTCATTTTTCAACATATCGGTCAGGAGGTGTGAAATTTGATAGAAATTAGAGAAATATATTTGCGGTACTTGTTTTTTGTTGTTTTCACCCTGCACATTATATATACCTATGCATATTTGAAAAAATATGTCTGATTGCTTCTTATTAACACTGTACTAAATCAATCATTTTATTTTGGTGTATATTGTCAAAATGCAAAGATAAGTCGCTAAGAATAATAGGATCTTGCATAAGATCGGGATATCTTTCACAAGTGTAAGAAATTTCGTCTTTTCTCGAGTGGAGCGTAGCGCAACGAGAGGAAAAGACGTAGAATTTCGTACACGAGTGAAAGATATCCCGGTCTTTAATTTTGATCTTATGCAAGTACCTATTTCTTCCGTAAAAAGCGAAAAGAAACGTCTGGAAATCTTTGCTGTTTGAACAACGTTGTCGCCATTTGAGTGTTCTTTACATTGTGACGTCGGGGTTTTATGACGTTTAGTCATGGTTACGATTGTCGTATCACAAAAATCAGTACGTTTGGTTGGTCATTTACCGATGTGAGTGAGATGAGGTTGCGTGCATCGATCTCACATGGGTCGTCTCCCACTGTAAACCACCATTTACGGAAGAATATTTCGACCAGGGGTGATGCTTTTTAAGGTCATAATTAACGACTCTGGTAACTCAATATAATGACTAAATCTACTTGTTATAACGACATAACTATATTGTAATAACGATTTAAAAGTAACTTTGGTATTTTGTAATTTATTACAAGATACAAGATACCAGATTTTTTATTTCTCCAATCATGGGCCCATGAAGGGCAATAACATATAACAATCATGACTTAGTCAGGAACAAAACAAACATTAATAACATTACATATTCCAAAGAGGTCATGTTGTTATTACAAATCAATTGTACATTTGGATAATGTTGTTTTACCGATTGGTTGTGCTAATGGATTTTGTTGCTATTATCAATGTGTTGTGCTGGCAAATTTCGTTGTTACAAATGTATTAAGCTTGGAATGTACTGATACATTATGTTGTTATTACCAGTTGGTTGTGCTCGTAAATTTTGTTGATATAACCAATGGGTTGTGCTTTTTAATTTTGTTGTTATTGCAAAAGGATTGTGGTGGTGAATTTTGTTGTTTTTAACAATGGATTACGTTGGTGAGGTTTGTTGTTATTACCGATGCGTTCTGTTGGTGAATTTTGTTATTATTACCAGTAAATTTTGTTGTTATTACCCATGGGTTGTGCCGGGGAATTTTGTTGTTATTACCAATGGATTGTGCTGGTGAATTTTGTTTTTATTACCCATTGATTTTGTTGGTGAATTTTTTTGTTGTTACCCATGGATTGTGCTAGTGAAGTTTGTTGTTATTACCACTGGGTTGTGCCGGGGAATTTTGTGGTTATTATCAATGGGTTGTGCTGGTAAATGTTGTGGTTATTACCAATGCGTTGTGCTGGTACATTTTGTTGTTATAACCAATGGGTGGCGCTATAGTGAATTTTGTTGTTATTACCCATGAGTTGTTCTGGTTAATTTGTTGTTAATACCAATTGGATGTACTGGTCAATTTTATTGTCACAACCAATGGATTGTGCTGGTGAATGTTGTTGTTATTACCCATGGGTTGTGCTGGTGAATTTAGTTGTAATTACCAATAGATTGTGCTGGTGAATTTTCTTGTTATTACCAATGAATTGTGCTGGTGAATTTTGTGGTTTTACCAATGGGGTGTGCTGGTAAGTTTTGTTGTTACAACCAATGGATAGCCTGGTTAATTTTGTTGTTATTACCAATGGGTTGTGCATGGGAATTTTGATGTTACTATCCATTGGTTGTACTGATGATTGCCGTTGTCATAGGCAATGAGTTTTGCATGTAGATTTTGTTGTAATTACTCATGGGTTGTGTTTCTGAATTTTGTTGTTTATACCAATGGGATGAGCTCACCCATTTTGTTGGTATTACCAATTACTTATGTGCTTGTGAATGTTGTTGCTTTTACTAATTATTTGTGCTAGTGAAATGTGTTGTTGTTACCACTGGACTGTGCTGGTGAATTTAGTTGTTATAACTTAAGGGTTATGCGGGTTAATATTGTTGTTATTACCAATGGATCGTAATGGTGACTTTTGTTGTTATTACCATGGCATGATGTGCTGGTTAAATGTTTTGTTATTACCAATTGTTTATGCTGGTGAAATTTGTTGTTATTGTCAATGAATTGTGCTGTTGAATTTTGTTGTTATTACCAATGGGTTGCGCTGGAGAATATTGTTATTACTGTTATTACCAATGGATTGTGATGGTGAATTCTGTTGTTATTACCAATGGATTGTAATGGTGAATTTTGTTGTTATTACCAATGCGTTGTGCAGGTAATTTTTGTTGTTATTAGCAATGGATTGTGATGGTGAATTTTGTTGTCATTACCAAGGGGATGTGCTGGTGAATTTTGTTGTTATAACTTATGGGTTATGCGGATGAATATTGTTGTTTTTACCAATGGATTGTGCTGGAGTGCTGATGAATTTTGTTGTTCTTATAAATGGGGTGTTGGTGAATGTTGTTGTGACTTCCAATAAGTTGTGCTGATTGGATTATATTATCGACAGCAAAATCATCAATTACTGTTCATTTTGTTGTTATTACCAATGGATTGTTATGGTAAATTTTGTTGTTATTACCAATACGTTGTGCTGGTTAATTTTGTTGTTATTACCAATGGATTGTGATGGTGAATTTTGTTGTTATTACCAAGGGGCTGTGCTGGTGAATTTTGTTGTTATAACTTATGGGTTATGCGGATGAATATTATTGTTTTTACCAATGGATTGTGCTGGTGTGCTGATGAATTTTGTTGTTCTTATAAATGGGGTGTTGGTGAATGTTGTTGTGTCTTCCAATAAGTTGTGCTGATTGGATTATGTTATCACCAGCGAAATCATCAATTACTGTTCATTTTAAATGGGTTTTTTTAAGTTGTTCCTTAGCTCATTTTGGCTTTACATTTAGATTATATTGGTTATTTGTTCCCTTTCAGTTTTTAAACATCTTTGAGTTTCTGGTCTTCCAAACGTTTAGATTTTATCTGCACTGAAGAGACATAAGTTGTCGAAATGCGCATATGCAGAAAATATATTCCCAGTAACTTCGGTATTTAGATTTTGTTACCACTGGGTCGATGCCTCTGTTGGCGGATTGTTAGTCCCCGAGGGTATTCACTAGCCGAGTAGTCGGTACTTCTGTGCTGACCCGAAAGCCGATACTATTTGGAACCTTGCAATATCTAAATTTTTTGTAAATTTTGTTGAAAACTAAGGAGTATCTCCCTCATGCAAAGTTCTGTCCGTAGCTTATTTTGGCTTTACATTTAGATAATATAGATTATTCGTTCTCTATCAGTTTTAAAATATCTTTGAGTTTCTGGTCTTCCAAACGTTTGGATTTTATCTGCACTGAAAAGACATAAGTTGTCAAAATGCGCATAGAAAATAAATTCATAGTAACTACGGTATTTTGTTATGATGAACGCAATTAACAAGGGGATCTTATTTGATCTAATACTATCTTAACACGTCTTGATCTTCATTGAAATCAATTATCTTTAAAATCAACTTAACATCATACACTGTCGTAACAAAATTGTGATAAGCCTGTCAAGATCGTGATAAGATCAAATGGCCAACCAAGATCATAACATATATGCTAGTGACTGCTCTCTGTGGATGAACACTATTGATAATCTTGCAAAATATTATTTAGTTATTTTTTTTAACATGGCGTATTGACACCATTGAAAAGCTCTGCCCTTAACTGATTTAGATGTAAGTTCCAGTTTGCTGATTTTTTATCTATCGGTTTTTGTCTATGTCTGGATTTTTTCGTCTTCCAAATGTTTGATTATAATGTATTTGCACTTATTTAGAGACATAAATTATCCAAATTTCCATTCATCGACATCAGATTCACAACAGTATCTGGTAATTGGTATTTCAGAAACAAGGTAAAGTAACTGAGAACCGAACCGGTAGTCTAAGAAAGAATAATCAGAGACAGTGACAACATCGGAAACACATAAACACAAAGGCATCACAAAAGTAAGGCGCAAAATAAAAAAACACACACAAAAAGAGAAAAAAAACACAGATAAACAAGAAGGACCCAAATTAAAACCATTAGTGAGATTAGGTGTACCGGTACAGTAAGCATCTCCTACTTTTTATAAGACATGTTGAACATGTAAAATCCGGTAGAGGAAACAACAACGTAAACTTGTAAAGGGAAAGATCTTTTACCATCTGGGGGACAGATATCCCATAGAGGTCAACAAGTTGGTGATGGCGACGCTAAAACTTCAGCAGTTATGAATTCAATGTATGGGTTATAAACCATTGCTTGAGTACATACAAAAATGTAGCCAATTATTGATTAACAGAACTTTATCAAGCAAGTCACTTAATGGACTACAGGCCCTTTAGTAGGTAATCAGTTGGGAGATATAAACCCAATAAACCGGCGCTGTTGGAATGTTGCTACAAAGAAATTAAAAAAAAAAAAACTTTTGAAATAGTGAAGCCATCGCGTTTGTCATCCACTTAGTTTGAAGTCTACCTCTGTTGTCAATTTCAAGATGTAGTTCAAGGAATAAAGCCGGTGTGTCATTGTCTGTAATATTCTTAATTTCGATCTCCTTTGGATAAATCAAAATGAAGAAAATCACAACAGCGAAGATTGTTTAGTGAAAAATTATCATACATATAACGGACTCTAAATTAAAGGAGTGGTCTAGTTTTTGTGTCTTTATTTTGATGGGCCCTTCGATGAATACAGTCTTATAAGAGTGGAGAAACAGATCAGCTAGAAAAGGTGCACAGTTTGTGCCTATTGGAATTCCGACAGTATGTTGAAAAACTGGACATTGTCAATCAGAAACTCTAACAATATAATCACTACTTCTTCGGTATATTTTTTCTCCTAATCGGAGTCATATTTCAAAAAAACAAGCTTGTTCTCTGCCTATATCAATGTAACTTAATGTTGGTTCACCGTTAATACGAGAGAATCATCTTAAATCTTTCAGTCGAGATTGGCTGTTGATGAGTATTGGTAGTATAGAGTGTTGGGAAGTCAAAAGTTTTAATGCTGTTACAGTGTGATAATGATGTAGAGTTTAAGAGGTGAAGTAGGTCTTTAGAATTTTTCAGTATCCACATTTCTTTTATAAAAGCAAGTGAAAAGCAAGCATTACAATATTTTTGAAAGTCTTTTTAGCTCACCTGACCTAAAAGGTCATGTGAGCTATTGCCATCACTTGGCGTCCGTCCGTCCGTCGTCCGTCGTTAAAGATCAACTCCTCTGAAACCAATGGGCCAATTGCAACCAAATTTTGTCACAATAGTCCTTGGGTGGTGTAAATGAAAAATTGTGTCCGACATGTCCGTGCGTAATCCAAGATGGCCGCCAGTGGGACCATTGATTAACATTGGACCCTATGGGAAATTTTAATTATTTTTTTTCTAGTCGGATTTTGATGCAGTTTTTTCATTGGATTCCTTATGAAAAATAAACATGGCGCATAACTATCAGATTTTGGATAACTCTTTCCCTTTCCGAGCTATAAGGGGTCAAACGGGGCCAAAATCGCACTTTTACAAAGTACCTCAAATTTTTATTTTTCATCGGATTTTGGTGGGGTTTCTTTCTTCGCATTCGTCTTGACATGAGCTTTCGGTGGTGTGTCGACAGATTTTGCGTAGCTCTTACCGTGTCCGAGTTATAAGGGGCCTAAGGGGGCCAAAGTCGCACTTTTACAAAGTACCTCAATTTTTTATTTTTCATCGGATTTTGAATGGGTTTCTTTCTTTGGATTCCTCTTGACATGAGCTTTCAGTAGTGTGTCAACGGATTTTGCGTAGCTTATACCGTTTCCGAGCTATAAGGCGCCTAAGGGGCCAAAATCGCACTTTTACAAAGTACCTCAATTTTTTATTTTTCATCGGATTTTGATGGGGTTTCTTTCTTTCTTTTTTTTTTAACTGAAAACTGTATCTGAGATGTCAGTGCGTAATCCCAGATGGCCGGCAATGGGGTCCATTGATTAACATTAGACCCTTTGGCAAATGCATTCAACAATCAACTCCTCTGAAACAAATTAGCCAATTGCAACCAAACTTTGTCATAATAGTCCTTGGGTGGTGTTAAGTAAAATACCTGTCTGACACGTCCCTGCATAATCCAAGATAACCGCCAGCAGTCCCATTGATTAACTTTAGACCTCATAGGAAATGTATTTAAAAATCAATGTTATTGCATGGATGCACCACTGCTATATACAGGTGAGCTATACAGGCTCCTGGGAGCCTCTAGTTTTCTTTCACAGCTGTCACGATGGAGGTTAACAGCTTAGATATATAGGTTTAAGAACATTTGGCAGATACACATATGTATCGTTGTTTGTATGGGCATTTATGTACCCTGTACATAAGAGGAGATTCAAGTCTTCATTCTTGGTGTAAATCCCATAGGAAAGCAAAACAGATTTATGGTTTTGTTATATCATTCTTGGGATTGTTTTCTAATTTATCTTTACGACAAGCGTGATGATTTGGATTTTCCTATAGGGAACTTTTCGTTTTTTAGCAATAATATTCCCATAGCTCCGGTATATGGCGTGTGCATTTCACAACTCATTCGCTATTGCCGTGCCTTTAGTTTGTACAGCGATTTTGTCAACAGAGCGAAATATTGTCGTTTAGAGCATTTAATAACAAAATGCCAAAAATTCAATATAAAATATATGTACAAAAACAACCATAATTAGTGACAAGAGTTATACAATTGAATTTACTACAGTACAATGGATATACTATACCTATAAAATAAGAGCGAAGGAGGGGCATAAAAAGCACCCACCATAAAAAGTACCCAATGCTATACACAAAACCTCTGAAAAGGTGGGTGGAAGGGGAGGAAGAGGAAAACAGACGAAAATTCTCCTTCCTACAGCACTTTCACCACTTTTGTTTGTGTATTCGGTGTCTGCGACTTGCAGAGCAAACTGACTGGTTATCAAGTTCAATGAACTTATGTGTCATCATATTCATAACGTGAAAACCAATCTTAAATTAGAAACTAAGTAGAGGCTTACTGTGTTTCACAGACTAAGCAATGAAGTTATTTAGGGATCATAAATTCAATATAAAACATATGTACAAAAAGAACCATAAGAAGTGACAAGAGATATACAATTTCATTTACTACAGTACAATGGATATACTATACCTATAAAATAAGAGCGAAGGAGGGGCATAAAAAGCGCCACTAAGCTGCATCGAACAATTGTTTAAAAATTGTACGAAGCAGCTGCCCCACCCGAAAACATGCCTCACATGTAACATCTCAAAAACTTATACATCAAGGGTATGCTCATTCACTGTTGCAATTGTCACTACAGAAGTTTTACGGTCGTCACCACGATTTGACAGACCGTTACAATGTATCTATTTCACAAATGAGAACAGATATCTTTTGGTAGATCCAGAGTTTGTTACAAAACTGACCAACACTAAATGTGACAAAACCAGGCAGTGTGACGGGTGCCACGCGTGGAGCAGATCTTGCTTACCCTTCCGGAGCACCTAATGATACCTAAGTTTTTATAGGGCTTAACACTGCTAGTGTTTTAGTTGTGTGGCGTTCTTTTTCATTTTTGTTTATTTCTTTTGTCTTTGTCATACTGTCAAAATTCGTCTTGGATTTGAATTGCCGTGCTTTTTTTATTTGTAATTTTGAAATTCCCCCTTCCCTCGTTCTTGCTTCGATATTCGTTTGCCGATGTATTATCAATGCCCAGTTATTTATTTAAACAATTTATGCAATGCTTTTGAAAAGGACAAGGTGCGATAAGGGGCTGATTTGGCCTAAATTTCGGTGATTTTTTAAGTTGCACCTGAATATTTTCTTTTATGTTCGTTTGAAAGTTCAGATCCCAAAAAAAGAATAACATACAAAACTTAGAACTAATGACGTCACGGTAGGTACAGTTCTGACGACATGTTAAAGTTTTCATAGAAATACAAGGAATTTGGCATATTTTTGAACGGTTTTCCTTATTGGAAATATAGAGCGCATTCAAGAACCAATTAGATCATTTACCAGCTTGTTGGTCAGATGCATTGGACCTCCCATATAAATATTTTTGTGGTTCTTGCATGCGCTCTATGTTTCCTCTTAAGAACAAGTAGTCAAAATACCAGGCTCAAGCTAGCGACCAATAAGAAGCGACCAATAAGCTAGCGACCAATAAGGAGATATGTCTGGAAACCGAAAATAAAAAGAACACCAGAAATCACTTCAAATAATTTTTAGCGACCAATAAGAAAAAACACATATTTCATCGTATATAATTTATATGATTGCTTTAAAACACCGTGGAGTGAATATTCACCAGCCGGCATACACTTACTCGCAACAAAGAGCATAGGTTCCGTAATATGCGGAACACACCACGCATTCTTATACTAGTATAATACTGGTACGAGATTCCTTTTAAGTCTCTGTAATTTTCGTGGTATTAAGTCCCCTTGATTTTCGTTGTCCTCGAATATAGTTCCTGTTTATTTAGTGTATTTCTTCAGATTTTTTCTATACATGTACTTCATTCTTTTCTTTTTGATATGTTTTTGGGGTCGATTTTAAGAAAAGACATTGAAGAAAATTTATTTGAAAAGAAGTATGATGTGAATTAGAATTTAATGTTTAAGAAGTGATTTGGTCATAATGATGCAACATAATGGCGATATCGTGCATTCCGGGATACTTTACTTACAAAAAGTAACGTCATGTAATAATTTCACACATAGATTGGTTTTACCTGAGTGATAACAATTTACATCAATTGCAAATGCACACGGTAACATCCTGTAAACAGCTATTTTTTTTTCAAAGCCGACTTTCGACCCCTTGTGTACATTTCAGTAGAGGTGACCCACCCTGGCAATTGGCGAGGGCAAAGCTGAGGGCAATGGCTATCATTTGACCAGAGGTCGACAAAGCTTTGCCGTAGGAAACTTTTGAGAGCATTTCAAACTTGGTGCAAAATAAATGCTTGGGGCCGACTTTCGACCCCTGTTGTACATTTCAGTAGAGGTGACCCACTCTGGCAATTGGCGATGATGAAGCTGAGGGCAATGGCTATCATTTGACCAGCGGTCGACAAAAGCTTTGCCGTAGGAAACTTTTGAGAGCATTTCAAACTTGGTGCAAAATTAAGTCTTGGGGCCGACTTTCGATCCCTGTTGTACATTTCAGTAGAGGTGACCCTCCCTGGCAATTGGCGATAATGAGGCTGAGGACAATGGTTATCATATGACCAGCGGTCGACAAAAACTTTGCCGTAGGAAACTTTTGAGAGCATTTCAAAATTGGTGCAAAATGAAGTCTTGGGACCGACTTTCGACCCCTGGTGTACATTTCAGTAGAGGTGACCCACTCTGGCAATTGGCGAGGGCAAAGCTGAGGACAATGACTATCATTTGACCAGCGGTCGACAAAAGCTTTGCCGTAGGACACTTTTGAGAGCATTTCAAACTTGGTGCAAAATTNTGTACATTTCAGTAGAGGTGACCCACCCTGGCAATAGACGAATTTCATATTTACGGGATGACTGCTAATTTAGCATGTTTTTCAAAGGGACGTCACTCGCTAACACCCGTCATTCTGGTTTTCGGTCTCATTAGGGAAAGGACGGTCAGTAAATATTTTCTCTGGCAACGGTTACGATTTTCACTGTGGTAAGTACCCGAACAGCTTGAAATAATTTATTTAAAGACAATCGAGATATTACCCCTAGTCCAGTGATAGATACCCAAGTATTCAAAATCTACTGCTGTCCCTTATTACAATGGAACCGTTAACCTGACTGTCGGGTCAGTAGGTTACTTCCCTTTGTGGAAAACGTTATAAAAACGGAGCCAAAGTCGGGATAAGAAATAAACATGAAAGTGGTCTATTGGCGAGGGCGAAGCTGAGGGCAATGGCTATCATTTGACCAGCGGTCGACAAAAGCTTTGCCGTGGGACACTTTTGAGAGCATTTCAAACTTGGTGCAAAATAAAGTATTGGGGCCGCATTTCGACCCCTGTTGTACATTTCAGTAGAGGTGACGCACCCTGGTAATTGGCGATGATGAAGCTGAGGGCAATGGTTATCATTTGACCAGCGGTCGACAAAAGCTTTGCCGTAGGAAACTTTTTA
>MJUU01012123.1:8508-33421 GCA_002080025.1 Modiolus philippinarum | reverse complement strand
AGTACATCATTCCTGTAAAGTTTGGTTGAATTTGCTTCAGTGGTTTCAGAGGAGAAGATGATTATATGAAAAGTTAACAGACGACGGACGGACGGACGACGGACGCCAAGTGATGGCAAAAGCTCACACTGACCCTTCGGGTCAGGTGAGCTAATAAAAAAATTAATTTTTTGAGATTTGCCCCTGTTGGGCCCCATTTATCTCGTGAGCGGTACATGTTACATGAAATCCGTTCGCATATACCTGATTGGAAATTTCCTCAGGAGCACACTGAAACAAGCCCCATCAAAATCAAATAAATAATAAAGATTCTACAGTTTGGCCCTATGGGAAACATGGCCGCCAGCACGGAAAATAGTTTAACATTGGCCCTATGGGAAATTCATATTTTCATCTTCTCCTCTGAAACCACTGAAGCAAATTCAACCAAACTTTACAGGAATGATGTATTGAAGGTCCTTTACAAGAATTGCTCATTTCGTTCCGTTCCGATAAAAAACATGGCTGCCCGCGCGGAACTTAGGTTTAACATATGACCCTATGGGAAAATTCACATTTTCTTCTTCTCCTCTGAAACCACTGAAGCAAATGCAACCAAACGTTACAGGAATGATGTATGGAAGGTCCTTAACAAAGATTGCTCATTTCATTCTGATCCGATAAAAAACATGGCCGCCAGCGCAGAACTAAGGTTTAACATTGGACCCTATGGGAAAATTCACATTTTCTTCTTCTCCTCTGAAACCACTGAAGCAAATGCAACCGAACTTTACAGGAATGATGTACTAAAGGTCCTAAACAAAGATTGCTCATTTCGTTCCAATCCAATAAAAAACATGGCCGCCAGCAAGGAAAATCGTTTAACATTGGCCCTATTGAAAGTTCATATTTTCATCTTCTCCTCTGAAACCACTGAAGCAAATTCAACAGAACTTTACAGGAATGATGTATGGAAGGTCCTTTACAAAGATTGCTCATTACGTTCTGTTCCGATAAAAAACATGGCTGCCAGCACGGAACTTAGGTTTAACATTGGACCCTATGGGAAATTCATATTTTCTTCTTCTCCTCTGAAACCACCGAAGCAAATGCAACCAAACTTTACAGGAATGATGTACTAAAGGTCCTAAACAAAGATTGCTCATTTCGTTCCGATCCGATAAAAAACATGGCCGCCAGCAAGGAAAATAGTTTAACATTGGCCCTATGGGAAATTCATATTTTCATCTTTTCCTCTGAATCCACTGAAGCAAATTCAACCGAACTTTACAGGAATGATGTATAAAAGGTCCTTTACAAAGATTGCTCATTTTGTTCTGTTCAGATAAAAAACATGGCTGCCAGCATGGAACTTAGGTTTAACAATGGACCCTATGGGAAAATTCACATTTTCTTCTTGTACTCTGAAACCACTGAAGCAAATGCAACCGAACTTTACAGGAATGATGTACTTAAGGTCCTAAACACAGATTGCTCATTTTGTTCCGATCCGATAAAAAACATGGTCGCCAGCAAGGAAAATAGTTTAACATTGGCCCTATGGGAAGTTCATATTTTCATCTTCTCCTCTGAAACCACTGAAGCAAATTCAACCGAACTTTACAGGAATGATGTATGGAAGGTCCTTTACAAAAATTACTCATTTCGTTCCATTCCGATAAAAAACATGGCTGCCAGCACGGAACTTAGGTTTAACATTGGACCCTTAGTTAAAATTCACATTTTCTTCTTCTCCTCTGGAACCACTGAAGCAAATGCAGCCAAACTTTACAGGAATGATGTACTAAAGGTCCTAAACAAAGATTGCTCATTTCGTTCAGATCCGATAAAGAACATGGCTGCCAGCAAGGAAAATAGTTTAACATTGGCCCTATGGGAAATTCATATTTTCATCTTCTCCTCTGAAACCACTGAAGCAAATGCAACCAAACTTTACAGGAATGATGTATGGAAGGTCCTTTACAAAGATTGCTCATTTCGTTTTGTTCCGATAAAAAACGTGGCTGCCAGCACGGAACTTAGGTATAACATTGGACCCTATGGAAAAATTTACATTTTCTTCTTCTCCTCTGAAACCACTGAACAAATGCAACCAAACTTTACAGGAATGATGTAATAAAGGTCCTTAACAAAGATTGCGCATTTAGTTCTGATCGGATAAAAAACATGGCCGCCAGCACGGAAGATAGTTTAACATTGGCCCCATATGGGAAATTCGCATTTTCATCTTCTCCTCTGAAACCACTAAAGCAAATTCAACCAAACTTTACAGGAATGATGTATGGAAGATCTTTTACAAACATTGCTCATTTTGTTCTGATTGGATGAAAAGCATGGCTGCCAGCATGGAACTTAGGTTAAACATTGGAACGTATGGGAAAATTCACATTCTCTTCTCCTCTGAAACGGCTGAAGCAAATTCAACCAAACTTTACAGAAATATTGAACTGAAGGTCCTAAACAAAGTCTGCTTATTTCTTTCTGAACCAATAAAAACATGGCTGCCAGCACAGAACATAGTTTAACATTGGACTCTATGCGAAAATTCTTATTTTCTTATTCTCCTCTGAAACCGCTGAAGCATATTCAACCAAACTTTACAGGAATGATGTACTAAAGGTCCTTAACAAAGATTGCTTAATTCGTTCCTATCCAATAAAAAACATGGCCGCTAGCACAGAATATAGTTTATTTTGGCCCTATGGGAAATTCTCATAAAACATGGCCACCATGCAGAACATCAAAACCCTGCTGTTCAGCATTTTGTCAGGTAAGCGATACAGGCTCAGTGTCTGAGCCTCTAGTTTCAATTGATTCCTTACGAAAAATTAATATGGCACTCAGCTATTAGATTTTTGGTAACTTGTTTCCTTTCCCAGCTATGAGGGGCCGAACAGGGCCAAAATTGCGAATTTGCAGATTATGTAGAATTTTTATTTTTCATCGGATTTCAATGGGATTTTTTTCTTTGGATTCCTCTTGATCTCAGCTTTCAATGATTTAACAACGGATTTGGCATAGCTCTTACCGTTTCGAGCTACAAGGGGTCAAAGGGGCCAAAATTACAATTTTTCTAAATATGTCAAATCTATTTTTCATCGGATTTTGATGGGATTTTTTTCTTTGGATTCCTCTTGATCTAAGCTTTCAGTAGTATGTCAACGGATTTGGCGTAGCTCTTACCGTTTCTGAGCTACAAGGGGTCAAAAATGCCAAAATAGCAATTTTTCTAAATATGTCAAATCTTTATTTTTTATGGGATTTTGATGGGATTTTTTTCTTTGGATTCCTCTTGACCTAAGCTTTCAGTAGTATGTCAACGGATTTGGCGTGGCATATACCGTGTCCGAGCTACAAGGGGTCAAAGGGGCCAAAATTGCAATTTTTCTAAATATGTCAAATCTTTATTTTTCATCCGATTTTGATGGGATTTTTTTGTTTGGATTCCTCTTGATCTAAACTTTCAGTAGTTTGCCAAAGGATTTGGCATAGCTCTTACCTTTTTCAGAGCTACAAGGGGTCAAAGGGGCCAAAATTGCAATTTTTCTAAATATGTCAAATCTTTATTTTTCATCAGATTTCGATGGATTTTTTATTTTTTTATTTCTATGGATGTAAAGTTTTAGTTGATCATAACATATTTTGCATAGCTCTTACAGTTTTTTTTATCAATAAGTGATCAAAAGTGTTAATTTTTTCCGTAGTTTGTTTCCAGCTAATAACTGTGTCAAGCTTCTTTTTGTGTCCATCTAATTATTGTGTCAAGCTCTTTACTGTGTCCACATTCACTTTAAACTACTTTTGTTGAAATTTCAGTGGTCGACATGCTGCAGTCGTATCAAGCTGCGCTCACCGTAGCCCTTTATTTTAATTCATGTCCATTTCTCATTAATTATAACATTTATACTTATGTATTAGGTTTATTATTACATTATAGTGGATGCATGTCAGCCTGACACTTTGTTACCTTGACCTCATTTTTGTGGTTCATTGACTTTGTTAATTTTTAACATTCATGTTCATTTCTCAACAACTGTAATATATATATATATACTAAATTTGGTCTGATGTTAGTAGATGGGTATGTGTCTGTTTGCCACCAGTCATTTAACCTTGACCTCAATTTCTAGGTTTTGACTTTTAATTCATTTCTTATGTTTATATTCAGGCGAGACGTGTCTGTGTCTACACTTGTTTGTAAAGACATACATACTTCATTTTGTAGAGATAAAGTTAGAAGAAATTTGCAACAGTGGAGGACCACCAGGACAATGTATAACACCAAATGCTGAATGTAGAGACAGTGGTGATGGTGGTGGTCACAAGTGTCTCTGTATGACAAACCATTATAAAAATGGGTCTTCCTGTATACCAAGTGAGTCAGTTAACATTCAAGTTTGTTGATGTATTTAGATTAGACATGTTTTCGAAATTGAATTCTGTTAGTTTTTATTTGAAAAAAATTGGTTCATTCATTGCTTGGTAATAATTTTTTATACGCCCGCAAAAATTTTTGCAGTCGTATAATGGTATGGTGCTGTCATCGTTGTCGTTGTCGTTGTCGTTGTCTGTAGACACTTTTGTTTTTGGCCAATAACTTAAGTTCCAGATGATCAATCCTTATGAAATTTAAACACAATGTTCCTTGGCACAAAAGGAATGCTTGAGTAAGTTTTGGTCATTGTGGCCCCACCCATTTTAAAAAAAGGGGCCAAAAAGGGTTAAATTTTTCGTTTACACATATTTGACTGTAGAATCTTTATTATTTATCGGATTTTGATGGGGTTTCTTTCAGTGTGCTCCTGAGGAAATTTCTAATCAGTATTATGGCAACGGATTTCATGTGGCATGTACCGTTCACGAGATAAATGGGGCCCAAAAGGGGCGAATTTCCAAAATTTTATTTTTTTTTATTTTTAGTCCGATTTTGATGCAGTTTTTATACTACCGCAAAAAATTTGAGGTCGTATAATGGTATGTCGTCGTCGTCGTCGTTGGCGTTGTCGTTGTTGTTGTCTGTAGACACTTTTGTTTTTGGTTAGTAACTTAAGTTCTAGTTGACCAATCCTTATGAAATATTAGCACAGTGTTCTTTGGCACAAAAGGAAGGCTGAGGTGGGTTTTGGCTATTTTGGCCCCTCCCGTTATAAAAAAGGGGCCAAAAAGGGCAAAATTCGTTGTTTTCACATATTTGGCTGTAGAATATTTATTATTTATTGGATTTTGATGGGTTTTTTTTCAGTGTGTTTCTAATTAAATTTCCTATAAGAAATGTGAACAGATTTTACGTGGCATGTACTGTTTACGGGATAAATGGGGCCCAAAAGGGGTCTTTTTCAAAAATTTCTTTTTTTTAATTTTTGTCCGATTTTGATGCAGTTTTTTGCAATGGATTCTTTTTGAAAATAAATATTAAGCTACACCATCATATTTTTGACAACTTGTTTCTTTTCTGAGCTATTAGGGGTCGAATGGGGAAAAAATTGCAAATTTGCAGATTACCTAAAATTTTTATTTTTCATCGGCTTTGGATTATTTTCTTTGGATTCCTCTTGATATAAGCTTTCAGTGGTATGTCACCAGATTTGGTGTAGCTCTTACTGTTTCAGAGCTACAAGGGGTCAAAGGGGCCAAAATTGCGATTTTTCTAAATATGTGAAATCTTTAATTTCCATTTGATTTCAATGGGATTTTTTTCTTTGGATTCCTCTTAATATAAGCTTTCAGGGGTATGTCACCAGATTCGGTGTAGATTTTAGTGTTTCTGAGCTATAAGGGGTCAAAGGGGCCAAAATTGTAATTTTTTGTTATTAGTGAAATCTTTTATTTTTATCCGATATATATATATATAAGGAATTATAAGGGCTAATTTTTTTATTTTCTTTAGTTTGTGTGCAGCTAATAACTGGGTCAAGCTCTTTATTGCGTCCATTTAATAACTGTACCAAGCTCTTTACTGTGGCCTCATTCATTTTGAATTACACTTATTCAAATTTCAGTGTTCGACATGCTGCGGTCCTGTCGTGCTGCGCTCAGCGTAGCCCTTTATTTGCAATGGATTCCTGATGAAAAATTAACATAGTGGTACACCATCAGATTTTTGATAACTTGTTTCTTTTCCAAGCTATGAGGGGCCGAACGGGGCAAAAATTGCAAACGTACAGATTACCTAAAATTTTTATTTTTCATCAGATTTCGATGGGATTTTTTTCGTTGGATTCCTCTTGATATAAGCTTTCAGTAGTATGTCAATGGATTTGGCGTAGCTCTTACCATTTCTGAGCTATAAGGGGTCAAAGAGGAATCGGAAGGAGTCATAAGGGCTAATTTTTATTTTCACTAGTTTGTGTCCAGCTAATTACTGTGTCAATCTCCTTATTGTGTCCATCAAATTATTGTGTCCATACTCACTTTAAATTACACTTGTTCAAATTTCAGTGGTCGACATGCTGCGGTCGTATCATGCTGCGCTTGGCGTAGCCCTTTATTGAAAAGATGTGAATTTGTATGCAATATATAGTAAAAGAATGTAGGTGAAGAATAATTATGTCAACTGACTGTAATTGATGTACCTGTTCAGGCCTTTTTAGCTCATCTGGCCTAAAAGGCCATGTGAGCTATTGCCATCACTTGGCGTCTGTCTGCATCCTTCGTCCCTCCATCCGTCCGTCATAAACTTTTTCAAAAATCTTCTCCTCTGAAACCCCTTGGCCAATTTAAACCAAACTTAGCCTGAATCATCACCAGGGTATCTAGATGGAAAATTGTGTTTGATTAGTCCGAGGAGCAAACAACATGGCTGCAGTTACTAAAAATAGCACATGGGGGTAAATTGCTGTTTTTGGCAAATAATTCAAAAACCATTACAGATATCAAAAATCTGACGAGGATAAAAGTGATCAGCATAACAAGATCCTCCTGTCCTGCAATTTTGAAGAAAATCTGAAAACTGGTCTTAGAGTTATTGCCCTTTTTCCTTGAAAATTTCAAAATTTTGACATTCTTTTTTTTTATCACAAAAACTATAACAGATAGAGGTCAACTTTAATTTGCAAAAATGTTCAGCATATCAATATCTACCCACATTGAAATTTTGAAGAAAATCTGACTACCCATATAGGAATATTTGCCCTTTAATGGTCAAATTTAAGAAATTTACTTTTTGTCTTCAATTTCAAAAATCTTCTCTGAAGCTACTGGGCCAATTGTTACCAAATTTGACCTGAATCATCACCAGGGTAAACAGTTTCAAAATTGTGTTCGATTAGTCCAAAAACCAAGCAACATGGCTGCTGTTACTAAAATAGAACACAGGGGAAAATTGCATTTTTTTGCAAATAACTTGAAAACTGATACAGATATCAAAAATCTGGTTGGAGTGAAAATAATCAGCATGTCAAGATCTACCTGCCCTGCAATTTTAGGGAAAATCTCAAAACTAGTGTTGGAGTTATTGCCCTTTTTCTGTAAAATTTTCTATATTTTAATAAATTTCATTTTTTTATTTCAAATTGTGTCACAGATAGAGGTCAAGTGTAAACTGCAAAAAGGTTCAGCATATCAAGATCTACCCACCCTGAAATTTGGAAGAAAAATTAAAAAATCTTTGTAAGATTTGTTGCCCTTTTTCATGGAATTTTCAAATTTTCAAATTTTGTTGTCTTATTTCCATAACTCGAGAAGATGAAGGTTAAGTGTAAATTGATAAAATGTTTGCCATGCTGTGGCAACTTGTAAACTGGAGTATAAAATTATTCGTGGACATCAATTTTCAAAATGGCCGCCAAAAAAGGGTTGGAAAATTCAATATTGTCCGATTTCAATAAAATTTGGTTTCCAAATAGATATTGATGTTGCTGTTGAAAATTGTTCGTTGATCACCATTTTTATATGACCGCAAAAATTTTGCGGTCGTATTATGGTATGGCGCTGGCGTCGGCGTCTACGTCTGTGGACAGCATAACTTTGGTTCTAGTGAATGGATTGTTATCAAATTTTAGTATGAAGTTTGTTGGCACAAGCTTAAGCCCGGGTTTTAATTTCGCATTCCCTGCCCAACCAATAAAGGGGCCAAAAAGGGGGTTAAATTAGGTATTTTCGTGTCTGTGGACAGCATAACTTTGGTTCTAGTGGACAGATTGTTTTCAAATCCTAGTATGATGTTTCTTGGAACATTTCTTAGAAAAATTATTTTCCTTTAGTTTTTGGCCCCACCCATTTCAGAATTAGGGGCCAAAAAAGGGTTAAATTGGGCGTTTTCACATATTTGACTGTAGAATCTTTATTATTTATTTGATTTTGATGGGGTTTGTTTCAGTGTGCTCCTGAGGAAATTTCCAATCTGGAGTATGCCAACGGATTTCATGTAGCATGTACCGCTCATGAGATAAATGGGGCCCAACAGGGGCAAATCTCAAAAAAATTATTTTTTTTATTTTAAGACCGATTTTGATGCAGTTTTTTTCAATGGATTCCTTGTGAAAAATTAATATGGCGCTCAGTTATTAGATTTTTGATAACTTGTTTCCTTTCCCTGCTATGAGGGGCCGAACAGGGCCAAAATTGCGAATTTGCAGATTATGTAGAATTTTTCTTTTTCATCGGATTTCGTTGGGATTTTTTTCTTTGGATTCCTCTTGATCTAAGCTTTCAGTAATATGTCAATGGATTTGACGTAGCTCTTACCGTTTCCGAGCTACAAGGAGTCATAGGGGCCAAAATTGCAATTTTTCTAAATATGTCAAATCTTTATTTTTCATCGGATTTCGATGGGATTTTTTTCTTTGGATTCCTCTTGATATAAGCTTTCAGTAGTATGTCAAGGGATTTTGTTTGTGTAGGTCTTACCGTTTCCGAGCTACAAGGGGTCAAAGGGGCCAAAAATGCAATTTTTCTAAATATGTAAAATCTTTATTTTTCATCGGATTTCGATGGGATTTTTTTTCTTTGGATTCCTCTTGATATAAGCTTTCAGTAGTATGACAACAGATTTTGTGTAGCTTTTACCGTTTCCGAGCTACAAGGGGTCAAAGGGGCAAAAATTGCAATTTTTCTAAATATGTCATATCTTTATTTTTCATGAGATTTCGATGGTTTTTTTTCTTTGAATTTCTATGGATGTTAAGTTTTAGTTGATAGTACATATTTTGCATAGCTCTTACGGTTTTTTATCAGTAAGTAATCAAAAGGGTTTATTTATTCCCTATTTTGTTTCAAGCTAATAACTGTGTCTAGCTTCTTTTTGTGTCCATCTAATTATTGTGTCAAGCTCTTTACTGTGTCCACATTCACTTTTAAACTACTTTTGTTGAAATTTCAGTGGTTGGCATGCTGCGGTCGTATCATGCTGCGGTCGGCGTAGCCCTTTATTCTAATATGCCAAATCTTTATTTTTCATCAGATTTCGATGGATTTTTTTTTTATTTCTATGGATGTAAAGTTTTAGTTGATAGTAACATATTTTGCATAGCTCTTACAGTTTTTTTTATCAATAAGTGATCAAAAGGGTTGATTTTTTTCCGTAGTTTGTTTCCAGATAATAACTGTGTCAAGCTTCTTTTTGTATCCATCTTATTATTGTGTCAAGCTCTTTACTGTGTCCACATTCACTTTAAACTACTTTTGTTGAATTTTCAGTGGTGGACATGCTGCGGTCGTATCATGCTGCGCTCGGCGTAGCCCTTTATTAAAGTGGCTACCAAAAAAGGAAGGAAAATTCAACATTGTCTGATTTCAATGAAATTTGGTTTCCAAGTGGATATTGATGTTGCCACTTCAAAACAGATACTGAAAACTGTTCATTGACAGCCATTTTCAAAATGGCCACCAGAAAAGGCAGGAAAATTCAACATTGTCCAACTTCAATGGAATTTGGTTTCCAAATAGGTTTGATTTCGCAAATTCAAACCAATGTTAAAAATTGTTCGTTGACCGCCATTTTCAAAATGGCTTCCACAAAAGCTGGGAAAATTCAACATGTCCAATTTCAATGGAATTTGGTTTCCAAATAGGTTTTGGTATTGCAAATTCAAACCAATGTTAAAAATTGTTCATTGACCGCCATTTTCAAAATGGCTTCCACAAAAGGCGGGAAAATTGAACATTGTCCAATTTCAATGAAATTTGGTTTCCAAGTGAATATTGATGTTGCAACTTCAAAACAGATGCTGAAAATTGTTTGTTGACCGCCATTTTCAAAATGGCCGCCATAAAAGGCAGGAAAATTAAGTATTATCCAATTTCAATGGAATTTGGTTTCAAAATGGGTACTGATGTCACAAATTCAAATTAACCAATGTTCACTGCCATTTTAAAATGGCCGCCAAAAAAAGGCAGGAAAATTCAACATTGTCCGATTTCAATGAAATATGGATTTTAAGTGGATATTGATGTTGTGAATTCAAAACTGATGTAAAGAACTGTTCTCTGACTGCCATTTTAAAATGGCTGCCAAAAAAGGCAGAAAATTCAACATTGTCTAATTTCAATGAAATTTGGTGTCCAGGCAGATATTGATGTTGCAACTTCAAAAGTCGTGTTGAAAATTGTTTGTTGACCGCCATTTTCAAAATGGCCGCCAAAAAGGCGGGAAAATTCAACATTTTCCTATTTCAATGAAATTTGGTCTCAAATAAATATTGATGTGGTAACTTAGAAATATGGTTTTAAAACTTGTTGTTGACTGCCATTTACAAAATTTTGTCTCGACTTCAAAACTGGTGTTGAAAGTGGTCATAAGCAAGTAAATTTTTGTCAAAAAAGTGCAACAAAGAAATATAGTTAAAACAAGATCAGCCTTTAAATACAGTTCAAGATATTGGTGGTGTTTGAGCTAGCAAAGTTTGAGAGACTTAAGTTCAACTGTATAACTTAAAATGTAAGCTTCATTGTGGCCACTGAAATCCAGGTGAGCGATACAGGCTCCTGGGAGCCTCTAGTTCTTTTAAGTAGCATTTATGATGGATCAAGATAAATTAAGTTTCCTGAGTATAAAAAGAGCAAGGGTTTTTAAAATTTTTTAAACTTTGGTAACTTTTTATTGAGGTGTATGGGTGGTTGCTGAATCAAAAATTTTACATGTAGGGAAATTTATCTTTGACAAATTAATCACATGGCAGAACCAACATAGGGAAATAAATAAAAAGAGGGCTGTACATGCAAGTTATCTACAGTTTATTATGTAATTTTACACTTAGATATAAAAATTAAATTAAATATCAATGTAATAAACATTAAAAGGTATGCCTATTATAAAAACACCCCCTTACTCCATCGTAACTTCAATTTACTTTATGGAACACACCGTTATATCTTTAAGTCATCAACGAACCGATTAGTCTGATTGTTTACATCAAAGTGGACAATTTCGGTTCGTAGAACGGAACATCTTTATTTGGTATAATTCTGGTAACTATATGTTAATTTGTGGTTTGAAAAGTCAATGGAACTATTATTTTTATTTTTATAGAATGATTTTCAATCCCGATTGCTTAATAATTTTATGTAAAATTAAAGTATTACTATACGACTATCAGGACATTAAATAAAAATATGTAGAGGACTAGAACATGAAAAAAAGTAATGTTGCGTTTTTTATAGGACCGCAAAAATTTTGAGGTCGTATAATGGTATGGTGTTGTTGGCGTCATCTGTAGACACTTCTGTTTTTATACGACCGCAAAAATTTTGAGGTCGTATAACGGTATGGCGCTGTCGACGTCCAGCGTCGGCGGCGTTGTCTTCGTCGTTGTCATTGTCGTTGTCGTCTGTAGACACTTTTGTTTTTGGTCAATAACTTAAGTTCCAGTTGACCAATCCTTATAAAATTTTACCACAGTGTTCCTTGGCACAAAAGGAAGGCTTGGGTAGGTTTGGGACGTTTTGGCCCCTCCCGTTTTTAAAAAAAGGGCAAAAAAGGGCTAAATTAGGTGTTTTCACATATTTGGCTGTAGAATATTTATTATGTAGGATTTTGATGGGGTTTCTTTCAGTGTGTTCCTAATTGAATTTCCTATCAGTAGTATGTCATCTGATTTTATGTGGCATGTACCGTTCAGGAGATAAATGGGGCCCAAAAGGGGTGATTTTCAAAAATTTTATTTTATTTATATTTAATCCGATTTTGATGCAGTTTTTTGCAATAGATTCCTTTTGAAAATAAACATAGAGGTGCAACATCAGATTTTTGACAATTTGTTTCTTTTATGAGGTATGAGGGTCCAAATGGGGACAGAATAACAAATTTGCAGATTACTTAAGATTTTTATTTTTTATCGGATTTCGATGTTTTTTTTGTTTTTTTTTCATTTGATTCCTCTTTATGTAAGGTTTCGGTGTTATGTCAAAGGATTTTGCGTAGCTCTTACCATTTCCAAGCTACAAGGGGTCAAGGGGCCAAAATTGAATTTTTTTGAAAAATGTGAAATCTTTATTTTTTGACGGATTTCCATGGGATTTTTTTATTTGGATTCCTCTTGATATAAGCTTTCTGTATATTGCTGACATACCTCTTACCATTTCCGATCTATATAAGGAATTATAAGAGCTAATTTTTATGTTCCTTAGTTTGTGTGCAGCAAATTACTTGGTCAACTTCTTTATTGTGTCCATTTAATTACTGTATCAAGCTCTTTACTGTGTCCTCATTCATTTTGAATTACACTTGTTCAAATTTCACTGTTTGACATGCTGCGGTTTTTTCATGCTGAGCTCCGTGTAGCCCTTCATTGATCAATAACATGAGTACCAATGGATCAAGTCTTACCAAATTTTAACTCAATGTTCTTTGGCACAAAAGGAGGACTTGGATTGTTTTTAATATTGTGGCCCCTCCCGTTTCCAAAAAAGGGGCCAAAAAGGGACAAATTGGGTGTTTTCATATATTTGGCTGTAGAATCGTAATTATTTATCAGAATTTGACGCGGTTTCTTTCTGTGTACTCCTGAGAAAATTTCCAATCTGGAGAATGTCAAAGGATTTCATGTCAGGTGTACCGTTCATGAGATAAATGGGGCCCAAAGGGGGGAAATCTCAAAAATATTAATTTCTTACTTTTTGGCAGATTTAGATGCAATTTTTTGCAATGGCTTCCTTATGATAAATTAAAATAGTGCTTAACAATTAGATTTTTGATAATTTGTTTATTTCAGAGCTATAAAGGACCAAAAGGGGCCAAAACTGCAAATGCACATATTACCTAAAAATTTTGATTTTTTATCAGATTTTGATGGGATTTTTATACCCCCCGCAAACAAAGTTTGGGGGGTATATAGGAATCACCCTGTCTGTCTGTCCGTCCGTCTGTCCATCTATCCACACTTCTCGTAAGCGCAACTCCTCTTAAACCACTTGAAGGATTTTGATGAAACTTTACACAAAGGAAGGACACTATATGGAGATGTGAATGAAGGAATTTAATTATTGTCCGAAACCAGGAAGGGGAGATAATCCGACTTTGACTTTTCGTTGATTTCCTATTTATGGGTTACCTCGTAAGCGCAACTCCTCTTAAACCAATAAAAGAATTTTGATGAAACTTTACACAAAGGAAGGACACTATATGGAGATGTGCACGAAGAAATATAATTATTGTCCAAAACCAGGAAGGGGAGATAATCCGACTTTGACTTTTCGTTGATTCCCTATTTATGGGTTACCTCATAAGCGCAACTCCTCTTAAACCACTTGCACAACTCCTCTTAAACCACTTGAAAGAATTTAATGAAACTTTACACAAAGTAAGAACAACATATGGAGATGTGCATGAAGGCATATAATTATTGTCAGAAACCAGGAAGGGGAGATAATTCAACTTTGAGTTTTCATTGGTTCCCTACGTATTGGTTACCTCTTACGCACAACTCCTCTTAATCCACTTGAAGGATTTTGATGAAACTTTAGACAAAGGAAGAACACTATATGTAGATGTATAAAATGTCAAATACGCTGAAAAGGGTGAATTTTATATTTGTCTGATTTAGACAGAGTGTTTTCATTGGAACCCTTGTGAAAAGTTTTTTCTTGAAGATTATATCATTGTGTCCACACTTGTACTGTGTCTGCACCTGTATTGTGTCGGCACCAACTTAATTTTGCACTTACCATATCGATTCAGGGTTCAATGAGCGGGGGGTATCTTTGGCTGCCATTCGGCGACAGCTCTTGTTTTTGTTTGGATTCTTCTTGTTATAAGCTTTCAGTATAAAATCATCCGATTTAGCATAACTCTTAGCGATTTTTAGCTGGTAGGGTCAAAGGGGCCAAAATTGCAATTTTTCAAAAAATGTAAAATCTTTATTTGTCATCGGATTTCAATGGGATTTTTTTCTTTGGATTCCTCTTGTTGTAAGCTATTGATAGTATGTCAATAGATTTTGTGTTACTCTTACTGTTTCTGAGCTATAAGGGATTAAAAGGACTAATATTTATGTTCCTAAGGCCTACTGTATGTCCAGCTAATTACTGTGTCAAGCTCTTTACTGTGTCCACATTAACTTTAAAATACACTTCCTCAAATTTCAGTGGTCGAAATGCTGTGGTCATATAATGCTGCGCTCGGCGTAGCCCTTTATTTTATTATATTGAAAGTAATAGCCACTATAAAAAACAC
This sequence comes from Modiolus philippinarum, assembly GCA_002080025.1. Lineage (NCBI taxonomy): Eukaryota > Metazoa > Mollusca > Bivalvia > Mytilida > Modiolidae > Modiolus > Modiolus philippinarum. Next base: position 18,813 of record MJUU01012123.1, on the reverse strand, counting down.
TAACCATGCTAACAGTAACAGTACTTAGGGTACGTGATTTGCTCAACTGTCTTTCAAAAGAAACGCAATTTGTTGACCGTACATGTATGTTTCTAAAGAATCAAATTGAAAACTAGAAATGTTTATTTCACATTGAGTCACACCATGCAGAGAGTCTGATCGCGAAAACGCAAAATAAAAACAACACACCTCCAGTGATGCTTATTATCATGATAATTGTGTGCATATACAGAATCAATTGAATATGTTAAGGTATACTTTAGTTATCGTATAACATAAAAAATTGTTGCTTACGGACAGAGTGATTAGTATAGCACCCCATGACATGAGTAGACGGTTACTGCAAACTGGGTAAACACAGGAAAGTGATTACTGCAGATCCTGATACATCCAACTATTTAAAATCTGGACAATGAAGGCCTAAACTTTATTTGTAAATAACAATATATTTGAAGAAAGTATGCATGCTATCTAACAATATATATGATACAGATGATCCCTTTGTAGTCATCTCATATGCTTGGTTTATGTGTTTCTAGAGCTTTCATTGTTTTTTCAATGTTTAGCTAATTATTGTATTTGTCTTACAAACCGATGCCTGGGTTTTGTTCTTTATATAGTCTAGTATGGGATAGAATACAGAGTTTATAGAATTAATTCATCCAATTTGATAAACATATACTGTATTCCTCGTATTAAGTGCCCAGGGCGCTAAGAAAATTTGGAAAGGGGGGCGCTTATTAAGAAGGACAAAAATCGAGTTCCAAAATGAAGCTCTTGTTACGAAATTTTTCGATCTTTCATAAGTATACAATGTAATCAATGTAAACATGTTCAACTATCCAAATCTTTGACAAACAGAAGAAAAGAATGAGGCAAATCAGTTGTTTTTACCAAAATGCAAACAAAAAACAAGATAACTCGATTGTTTACAACCGGAAACTCGGACGCATACACATGCGCAGTTGATGAAAAACAAAACAATGACGGAAAACATATGAATTAAATACAGAAATTACAGTTTCTAGTTGGAAATTTGAGGGGGCGCTTAAGGATTTCAAACGAAATTAAGGCTGGGGGCGCTTAATATGAGGAATACGGTATTTAAAGTTTCCAATTTTCGATAGTAAGATGTGTCGGGGATTGAAGTTATCGCTTTCCTGTGTCTTACAAGTTTCCAGTATTCAAACACCTGCATCTACTCTTATTAGGGTGTGTAGGGTGCCCAACTTTCCGGGGGGGGGGAGGGCGTATAAGAGGTCCAAAGGTGTGTGATTGGTCAATTGCAAATGATGACCAATTTGCAAAACCAATGGGTGCTCAACATTTTCCATGATGAAATTATCTCTGAATTGACTTGCATTTAAGTGTTATCGCTGGTAAAGTTAAATATCAAATTTTTCACTGTAAGCATGTATTGGTCCTTAATCGGTTAATGAAGAATTTTGTACTTTGAACTTTTTGTATATTATTTTTACCCTCACAGTAACATTGGTCAATCAAATAGTTTGTTTTGTATAATGCACGGCCACCAATCACGCTAAATCATATCCAAATGATATGAAAACAATTTCGTTAGTGGGACTTCCGGATATGCGTTGCCGGGACTTTTTCTCTGCGCCTCGAATGTAAATTGTCTTTATTTTCTACATTATCGGACTATTATTAAAAAAAGGCGAATGTCATTTGATTTGTTCTCATGGTTCCTACCTTAACTGAAAACTACTGCAACAATTTCAGTGTGATACGGACGCTAGAACCTTTATTCTGAGATAAGCCTCGTTGAAAACACTGGGAACGGACAAAATAATGCCTGGAAATCAATGGTTCAACTATATTGATGAACTTAATAATTGAATAAACATGTTTTAATAGTCTACAAGAACAAACAGACAAGTCTTCGTTTATCTTAAAACAGTAAATTACGTGAAATCTCTGAAAAATACACATACTCTGAGTTGGCGGTACCAGATATGAGTTAGCGGTATCGAGTATGAGTTAGCTAACCAGCAGAAGTACGTACGTGGATGTCTGTCATATATAAGATTGTTTTCGTTTGTACTATCATTCCACATTTTTTTATCGAACTTTTTAACAGCATATGACCATGATATACAAGTACAAACAGAGGCATTCAGTTAAAAATCACTCAAATCCGACGTCGGTGAATTGTGGATGAAACAGGGTGAATGTTCGACAACAAACCTGACATTCACCGACATTCATGGATGCCCGAGAAACTGATAAACAGAGGATTAACTCACCTGCTGTTGTTAATTGTACTTGTCAATATTTATATACTTGTTTATACGAAGTAATCATCTCTAAGTGCAGTTTATTATTTTGGAAAAGCTTGCTCTTCTAGTCGGAAGATTGAGAGGATATCTTTTTAAAATACTATGCGTATGGCAGAAAATAACTTATAATTCGTATGAACATCGTGAATTATATGTGACTGTCAGAACTCAAAGTTGTTAAAAGATCATATTATATGAAATAATTTGTTACTTATTAAATAATTTACACGAGTATCAGCCTTAAAATTGCGTAATTTGGTTGCGTTAGGTCAGAGTAAATCTTTGTGAGTGACAACCTATAAATATCACGCTATTAATAACTTTGAATAGAAATAATAAATAGCTTCAGAGAAAATCAATATTCACAAATCCTTGCAGGGAATATTTCAGTGAATATTCAGTTCCAAGAACTACTTACCCTTGCAAAATTTTCCCAAGAAATCCTAGGAATTCCCAGGATTTTCCCAGCTTTTCCTGGGCGATTTTTCCCAGGAAAACCCAGGAATTCTTACCCTTTGATGTCAGGAAATCTAAGGAAATGTGGGGATGATATTGGGACGGGAAATCCCAGGAAATCCTAGAATTTCCCAGAAATTTTGTTATAAGCAACAAGTTATTTAGTATATTCTATTTTCTTGGATTTCCTGGGAATTCTGAGGAAAAGTTTGGAAATATATTTGATAATAATCCTGGGAAATCCCGGGATTTCCTGGGAAATGTAAAAATTGATAATTAGGAATTCCTTGGAAATCCTAGGAATTCCCAGGAACATTTTCCTGGTATTTCCTGGTAATTTGTCTATTGTAACTGCCTAATTGTTTCCTTTTTTTGGTCTTCAATATGTTCTGCAAAATATTTTTCTATATGGGTGCAGATCAAATTAATATCATAATGATGACAACATATAAGTATTCCCAGTGCATAGATTTATTAAAATATGAATGTTCAGGCAAATGGTGTCTCCTCAACTGTTAATGTTGTCTGTCACATATTTTTTCTTCTAATGGTTGAAATTTCTAAATAAAATCTGTCCAGTAGAATCCTACAAAGAAAGGAAAGATAAATTACTTAGTAAATACATTGAAAACTGAATCACAATGTTTCTCTTGCTAATAAAAAATGAAATTACGGACAAGTAAATTTTATCATCGTTGTTATATAAAGTCTTTAATTTGCTGTGTAGTCAATAAACTTAAGGTTGATATGTGGATATAGTGTGCTAATGTTGCTGTCCATGCCTTATTAATATATTTACTGATGCCAAATCCCAACCCCCTTTGTTGAAATAAGGTTCGAAAATGGTCATCCACGATATGATAGTATTTCATTTAGACAAAACGAATCAGTAACTAATCCAGTATAGGTCTTTTCAAAAATTCATTTGGTCCGCCCTTCAGAAATAATCAGTTCTGGTTATCAATTTTTTACCCATCAAGGCAAGTGTTGTTCCTGAACACAGTTCATAAAACTCTTCATATTTAGATTAGGTATGTCATTGTTTACTGTGACACTGCACTAATTTGATAGAATTAAAATGTATTCAGGGTTTAAGATGTGTATTTTTTAGCCAACAGTATGAGTGATAACCTGAAGCGAAGAGTGTTTGTACTCTAATTGATGGGAGAGTTCAAATCCAGGAAAAGACAACAACACTTTCTGAAAAGGGCTATAGATCTCAAATTTGTATGTTGTTCTGTATGATTGTCATTATTGTCTCCAGTGACAGTCATGTTTGAAGTTGGATTACTCTTTCAAATAAATTAACATACTATTTTGAAAAACCTGACAAAAAATATGCTACTTTTGTTACACATTGTGGTAAAATTCACAACTTTACAATCCATACAATAATGTACTAAGTAGATACCAGTACAAGATAAATTCATACCTTCCTTGAATTATTTCTTTATTTCAAAATGAAAATCAAAAGTCAAAGGCCTTCATTAATAAATCAACATTGACAGGAAAGACTGTTAAAATGTACCTTCAAAGAACATTGGTACTGCCTCACCTTTGATATTGTTTTTCCTATTATAGGATCCAACCCTTCTTTTCTTTCTGCTTCTTGGTTTGTCCTCCTCACCATAGACATACTTTTTTCCTCAATACAAAAAGGTCTTTGCTCCTGCTGATAGTTAAGGGTCTTTGGCAAACCTCCTTTTATGATTCTGTCTGAAAATATTTAATTGTATTTTGAATATTAGCAAAAGCAAGTAAAATTTTCAATTTTACCAACAAAAAAGTTGACATTAAATCATTAATATTCACCCACCCCTTAGTATTTAAAAGTACTGACTGGAAAATCCAAATTTATTTTGAAATTCAGAATTTATATATCTTCTAAAGAAATACATTTATGTCTTTAATATTAATGTAATTATGTTATTGTACTCCCCATTTTGTGTTTCACTGTTTTTTTTTCTTTTTTAGTAGTGGGTGTAGAAATTAAAGTATAGACATTATAATTGTAACTAAATAAATAAATATCTAATAAATTTGATAAATATGTCCAATTCAGGTCATGAAGGTCAGACTATATATGTAGACAGGATGCATTGAAACACACATGGGTGTACTAAATAGTAATTAATGGCTCCATTTGAAAGTGCTTAATTTTTCTGTAAACACCCTTCACAACAAACTTATTGAAGAAATTCTTAGTCATTTTACTGTGTAATATAACAGATTGAGATCATTATCTCATTCTCACATTGTAAAATTCTTCTCACAGATGTTCTCTGCTGACCTACAAAATCGTTATCACAGGCAGTGTGTGTATTACATTAGCATGATTTTCTTATCCTTTTCATATGATTAACAATCAAATTGAAGAAAAACAAATATGATTATATCATACTGTGAATAAAATTTCAGATAAAAAGAAAAATATACACAATGTTAAGGACATGTTGATGTACAAAGTGGTAGGTCAAAGTGAGATTAAAAGCATGCATAATAATTTGAAACTTACTTTCTTTTGTGTAGTCTTTAAAATTTCCCATTGTAGTAAATCATTCTTCCCTCAGATCCCATCTGAACAATTGGTGAATTTATTTTCTCCATTTTACTTCTGTGTGGCACTGCATGTTGTTGAGGTCAGATTTGAATCTTCTGATCTCAGATCGAGGCTGGTTAACAAGAGTCTACATGACCAAGATTATGAGAGAATGTGACATGTCTGCTAGGGGTTTGTAAAATAAAAGCTATCAAGTTTCTGATTAATTTGCAGAAACATCCAAAAAACCAATAAAAATCAACATTGATACAAAGTAAAACACTATATTTTGTTAAAATTTAAACATTTTCTTAAATATGTTAAAAATCTAACACAGCAAACTTTCCCTCCTTTTTGTTTCATATTATTATTTTCATAACTTATTTATTTATTTTATTATAGTATTTTTAGAAAGATAGAATATGTTCTCCACAAGCCTTATATAGTTTCTAAACTATGCAGTGCATTAGTTGAATGAAGACAAATAATGGACATACTAAAACCAAATTGGTTTAATAGTTTTTTCACCAATTGCAAGACCAAATATAAGAACAAAAACTGAAAGATTATACATGTAATTACATATATTCTGGAACTGCTTAATGTTCTTGATACAGACATAATCTTTAAAATGAATAAAAAAACTTCAAAAAATGTACAACAAATTTGTGGTTTGGCAAATTTAATAACTCAGAATTGGATTTGTCAAGGATTTGTATAGTGACTGATCCTCGGCTGTTTTGACTGTTTCATTTCAAGTAATATTATGGTAATTGCAAAGTGGAAATTAGAATTTATATTTTTAAATTATCACAGCAATTTGCAACACTTTCATTTTCTTATCTTAATAAACGAAAGAGGACTTATGAAATTTTAAAGTCCTAGCTTTTCCTGACATTTCTTGGATGAAAGTTAAAGTCCAGGGAATTCCTACAATTTCCCACACGCAGAAAATGAACAGCAATTTAGGTAATTGTTAAAGTCCTAGCATTTCCTGACTTTTCCCCTGATCAAACTTAAAGTCCTGGCCTTTCTTGAAAATTCTTTTTTACAACTACTAAAAATCCTAGCATTTCCCACTAAATGCAAACAGTGAAAATTTCACACCATATCATACCCAGGAATTCCAAGGAAATCCTGGGAATTCCTGGTCATTCCTCACTTTTCTTACAAGGCCAGGAAACTGTTTTGCAAGGGCAAAACGTTCCATAAAAGCATTTTATTATTTTTTACATGATGCTCAACAGACGGTGAAATTCTTAATTCTTTATTGAGTAAATCAAGGACGTATAATCTCATAAGTCCTTTAGTAGATAACTTTCTCATTTTTTTTATGCTAACATCTTCATATATGTGTTTTATCCGAAAGAGCTTTCAAATAGTATAAAAAGATAATAATTTAATTCTGAAATGCCTCGGCGGTGTTTGGAAGAGACCTAGCCTTTGGCTACTATTTTTGTCACAAACAATATTTTGTGCAAGCCTATTTTTAAGGGGAATTCGCCAAACTGTATTTTGATTGGTCATAAAAATAGAAATTTCATGCTTCAATTTTGTGCAACCCGAACATTCTAGCATGTCAGTATGAGAATCTACGGAGGCTTACGTTTTGAAATTAGACTATTCTTGGTCAAATGGAAATAGAGGAGACATTTTTACATAGGTACATGTTTTGTCGAAGCCATCCAATTGTCTTTTTTATTCGTGGCATTTATAAATACGTTTGGAAATACGAAAGGGAAGTCCACGTGGGGAAGTCACACGAAACCCGGTTGTCATCCTCTTGATACATGTATTAGCCTAAAAATTGAATTTTTTTAAAGAGACAAATAGGACACTAAAACCCTGACAATTCTGGTGGAAGTCCGACTTTCACCGGCATTTATCAATTGAGCCAACATCATCTTTGTATTACCGACGATTTTTTGGGTGAAATTTTACCCACGATTTTGCCGGACAAACACCGACAATGCCTGTGAATTCCCGGGTGACAAGGGTGAAAATTGTCTGACCAGAGTGATTTTTAACTGAATGCCTCTGTGTACGAACTTTTGTCGTATGAAATTGAATAGAAATGTCAAGCGACTTAATATATAACTGATCATTTGGTCAGTTTGCATAGATACGACATTTTTATGTTGAACTTTCTTCATGTTTTGTTATTTTGACACTGAAAATTGTATAGATATAAAATAATTTTTAAGCAACGGTCTAATACCGTTTACTTTATGAAATGAAGGTATTTGCATTTCACGTTTTATTATGGATATCAATAAAAGGAAACGGGAAATTTTCAATGTTTCTGGTACAATACAAGGCAGCGTGGTATGTTAATATTGCAGTCATATAATCCGATATGACAAAACACTGCGAGAAATAACCTGGACATCATGAATGAACTCTGATGTTAAGTGCATTAAAACTGGTGTACAACAGGGATCAATTTACCGGTTTACAACAGGGGTTAGTTGTTGCGGATATTTGTTATTTATATTATGTGTCAAAGATTTTCCTTTAGATATAGAAAATAGTTTTTTTTATTTTATTACTTCAGGATACTTTTATCCCAAACCAAAAATACGATTTATATATTTTAATTCTTATAATTTACCTCATTTTGATTATTGTTGTACGATGTTTGGAAATTGTCATTCTAATATACATGTAACTTTTTTCTGATTTTAGGATATTATTTAGCTTTTCGGCCCATTTTGTTACGATTCCTCCAAATTGCACAATGATAATCAAAATAAAATAATAATATATAAGGCATAAGAAAATAAATTGTGTGTTTGGGGTAATATGGTTTTCAAAGTTAGGTAGGGTAGGTAGAAAAAATTTTTTTTTTAATATTATTTTTTTACATTGTAGTAATGGAGGAACATTTCTGACTTTAACAGTGCTTGTTGTAAAATAGGTAAAAAAGGTTAGGGTAGGCATACAATTTTAGGTAGGGTCGGGTTACCCTAAACTCACAACTTTTTTTTTCTAGGCCTAAGGATAAATATATAATTCGTATATATGCATTCGTAAAAATTAACGTATTTTTATGCTAATTGATTCTATTTGACATATGTCGAGATACTTAATGGTATAATCTGTCCATCTTAAATAACTAGTACCAATAACAAGATCCGATATTTTGCAGTTGTCACTTGTTCAAAACGTTAATTTGATATAGAAGTATGGAAATTAAAATTAGTGTAATACATTTTCTCTCGATCTAATGATTATTACTTTACATTTTGCGCACAGGATTAAGCTTCATACTGTTTTCTGAGCACCAATTTTTCATGTCAATATGTTTCAGTTTAACATTATTAATAAAATCATTTACATAATTACTTTTTCTATGTAAAGTAGTAAAGTAAAATCATCTGCATAAGTTAAAAGAAGAATTTTCTATATCTAGAGGTAAATCATTGACATATAATATAAATAACAAATTGATTCCTTGTGATATACCAGTTTTAATGCAATTCGAATCAGATTCCATGAATGATGTATAGCTTATTTCTCGGAGTTTTTTCATATCTAAAGACAACTAATTGACACATAATATAAATATCAAAGGTTCAGAATTGACCCCTGTGGTACACCGGTTTAAATGCATTTCGCATCAGAGTTCATGAATGATGTCCACGTTATTTCTCGGTGTTTTTTTTTTTATAACGGATTATAAGAATGTTATATTGGTATTGTAAAAGAAATGTGAAAAAATTTCCTTTCCCTTCTATAGATACTCGTAATAAAAACCTGAAATAAAATAATCATCACATAAAGTACCATTGATTAAAAAATTATTATATTTCTTTTCAATTTCTCAGTGTCAAAATAACAAAACATGTAGACAGTTGAACTCAAAAAGGTCGTATCTTTGTAAAATAACGTATCTTTGTAAAATTACCAAATGCACAGTTAAAGAGTAAGTCGCTAGACAGGCCTATTCTTTAATAAAAACTACTTTTTATTTAGCGAGATTTTTAATTTTTGGTTCGTAGGACTTTTCTCCTTGCATTTGGTGATGCATAAAAAGAGTTCATAAAAACTGGAATGATAGTTACAGACATAAACAATCTTATGACAGCCACTGGCATACATATTTCTGCTGGTTAGCTAACTCATACTAGATACCGCTAACTCATATCTGGTACCGCCAACTCAGAGTATGTGTGTTTTTCAGAGATTTCACGTAATTTACTGTTTTAAGATAAACAAAGACTTGTCTGTTTGTTCTTGTAGACTATTAAAACATGTTTATTCAACTAAAGTTCATCAATGTAGTCGAACCATCGATTTCGAGGCATTATTTTGTCCGTTCCCACTGTTTTCAACAAGGCTTATCTCTGAATAAAGGTTCTATGGTCCGTATCACACTGAAATTGTTGCAGTAATTTTATGTTAAGGTAGGAACCATGAGAACACATCGAATGACATTCGCCTTTTTTAATAAGTGTCCGATAATGTAGAAAATAAAGACGATTTACCTTCGAGGTGCAGAGAAAAAGTCCCGGCGTCGCATATCCGGAAGTCCCGCTAACGAAATTGTTTTCATATCATTTGGATATGATTTAGCGCGATTGGTGGCCGTGTAATGTGTAATGTCTAATCAATCAATCGACCTTAATTTCATGGTTCACTGACTTTGTTAATTTTTGTCTCGCCCGCGACAAAAGTTGCGAAAGCGAGACATAGGCGTGCAAAGTATGACGGCGACGGCAGCGTAAACTCAAGTTTTAATACAGAAGCCATTGATGTAGGAACTTTATATTTGGTCCATATGTAGCTTACGGCGAACCCTATCTGTCGGACCCAAAATCATGTGACCTTGACCTATATTTCGCGGTCCAGTGACCAGGTTAAGTTTTTTTGCTTAAGTCCATTTCTCAATAACTAGAAGCTAGAAGTCAATGATATTTAGTATATAGCTTGGTCTTGGTTAGTACATGTCCGTCTGCCATATGGCTTTTGACCTTGACCTCAATTTCACGGTCCAGTGACCAGGTTAAGTTT
>MJUU01012121.1:21723-33693 GCA_002080025.1 Modiolus philippinarum | reverse complement strand
ATGTCAATTAAAGAACATTAAATCAATTTTGTATTCTAACATTTCAGGAATTAAGAAAGACATGCTATTTTTCTTGTTCCTAATGTCACATTGTCCGTCAAAAAATTGGTGACATTAGCAACATTTTTAAAAGACAAAAAAATCATAATTCTATATATGCCCCTGTTAAAAAAATCATTCCAAATAGTATATATGATCCTACTGAACCTAATTAGTGACAAAAATAAACAGAAATAACGACTTAATTTTCAAGTCAAAAGTGAACTTTTTATGTGGTCTTGTATGGAAGTTGTCTTAATTATCCAGAGTTGAACTCTGATTGACTTGTAGACATATATATTTTTTGTACAGAGCTCTTAAAAGAACTCATTCTAATGGAAGTGACTTTCAATTAATTCCATTTTGTGTCTATGTTCTTTCCTATATCTTTAAGTGCTTATTGATTTGGCGTTTAAACCTATTAGACTTGAAACACGAGACAAAATCAACAGAACATACCTGAAAAAATATGGTTACAATTCAGGTATTCAAAATATGGCAATTCGCCATCATTAAAACTAATCTAACAAATGTCAATTAAGCAAAAAATCCATCAAATTGTGTCAGTTGAAAGAATTATCTACCTATAGCAAGGTGATGAAACAAAAGTTTACAAATGAATCTGTGTGGGGAGTGGATCTTCGTTTTAGTGTATATGAAATCTGGCTTGCTTTCATAACCAAGTTGCATTTTGATGGCAGGCATTATGAAACCTTTCCTTAGAAAAACTCATAAGACAAGCTCAATATACATTCTAGCTATTGTCCTCCAAATATAGCTAACTTGGCACATGGAGAAAATTTCCCAACGTGTCCTATTTGTGAGAAAATGTTCAGACCAAATGCTGAAAATGTTGTCTCTCGATTGGAATGTTTGTGTATGTGATGCACTAATACAGGTACTGATGAGATTTGGACAAATTAATAAGAGAAGTCCCAAATCTTGAAAGATGGGGAAAGAATTCATGGAACAATTAAGTTAAGTCAGGTACATAAAGAGTGAGTTTGATCAACTATAAGATCTACTGTTCATCAATAGCAAGATGGAACTCACTATAATGTAACTGAAGTTCACACAGTACTGTAGTTAACTGTGCAGGTTCAATATTTACTGTGCATGTAAACAATGTAGAGACACTCAGAGAGTAAGCTTAATCTAGTATCATAAAGAAAAGGGATATTGACAATGAGGAAGGAAAATTTCATACTCCTTTACATCATCAATACTTCATTTGTGAGTATTCAGGGAGAAAATTTTGAACAGTCCAATGCAATGTCATCTTTTTTTACTGAACCTAAATTTTATCTCTCAAAGAAATCAAGGAACTCCTGCTGAGCCTCAACTCAAGGGAGTCAATTTCACACTGATCACTGTTGAAATTTTTCTGATGAGTAGCCAAATTTATCTCAGGTTATTTTAACCCAAGTGATATCACTCTCCCATAAGATAGAAATCATTCAAACGTTTGATAGACAAGCCGACACAGAACATAATTAACTTATTTCTAAGCTTTTCTTCAGTGGTGAAAAACTATCAAAATTTCCTACATATCTACAATTTGAATAGAAAAGAAAGTAATTAAGATTATTGGACAGAAATTTCTTCTGATTGAATTTAGATTGTACGGAAACTTTGATTAAATTTGTTTTAACCTTGTCATGAGTCTACCGTGCGGTTTGATTATTGCTTCGTCTCTGGAGAAACCCAACTAATAAGAATACTATCAAAGGACACAACGGAGCAGAATTAATTGCAGACTTATTTAAAATCAGTACATTTTACTTACGGCACTCTCCGATACCAAAGGTCTTATTATTTTCTACTTTTGTGTCTGGTACTAAGGTTTGATATAGCATCAGACATAGAAGTGAATCTAGTACTTAGCTAATTTTCTAATATGGGAACCAATATATCATAAATAAAGATATTATTGCAATTTTTAATTTTATCTCATATTTGTACACATATATTTGTTAACGTTTTTCACGAATGATCTGAATTTTAAAGCTGTCGATGAGGCAATTCTTTTCCAAAACCTCAGTAAGGCCTTCATGATCAAGACTAATTAAAATTTCAAAACTTCCAATACCTAAAAACACTTTTTAGGATATAGATACTGCCTTCAAAGCTAATGGTGAATGAAAGGATATGGAGTAAATGCACATGAGACAAAGTCTCTACATATACATGGTAAAAACAAGCAAAGGAATAACGCTTTTATTGTTGTTCTTCATCTTGAAGTCACCATGAGGCCTTCAACAATGAGCTTTGCTCATACCTCAGAGTAAGTTCAAGACGGCCCCTTGCACCAGTTTGAGTGGAATTCTTTGCTAATTGTCGAGCAATGCTACATCCATGTCTTCACTGGTCATGGGCGCAGGATTGTCAACAAACATAAATTAAACTGGCAAAATGCTCTTACAATCACTGTCATCCTTTGCCCGACAGAAGCATATAGGGAAATGATAATTCACATATCTTGGTATGAAAGGGTACAGTGTTTTGAAATGAATTCCTGGTGTCACATCTGGAGTCCCTAGAATGTCCCACACTGCCATTTTCCCCTGTCCAATCACTTTTGTTCCTATTTTTTCTTTTATTTATTTTTTTTTTGGAGGGGAGGGGGTTATATATTAATGTGAACATGCTAGTTTTCTCTTCTCCCTTCTCCTTTCCAGTCATTCTGCCTTTTCTCTCTTAATGAATTCTTAATCTCATCTCCAACTCCTAATAGCTCCATTCCTTCATTCATACAAGTCTAGTCTGAATTTGACCTCTTCTTTGTTCTCTTTCTTTGATCATTAGACTGGGAACATTTTAATCTACATGGAATGCACTTCCTGCCCCTACCTCCATATGGAAGAACAATATTATTTCCATAAGTCTGAATGTAAAACCAACCTAAGATTAAAGTAATTAACCAGCTTGGTTCGGAAACTAATTGTTCAACATCACCAAGTTTTGTTTTTCAAATGACAATTAAATTTTCTTCAAACAGCTGATCAAAATCGTAGAGTCATTTACAAAATAATTATTTAAAGATAAAAATTAGTAATCATATCCCAGTGGATTGTGCAGCAAACTTTAATCATGGATTAATCAGTAATCATATTAATTTTAACGAAATATCCTCTTTATACATGAATGAATAAATCAATTCTGGCTGCAGATAAAATGTTCAAAACCTGACTTTACAAAATATCCATACTGTAATTAGACAAACATTAAGATATAATCAGTTATGATTCCAATATGGATTATGGATTAAAATTAGGACTGACCTAAAAGGGATTCAAAGAAAAGGATATCATTTGAATATTTTTCATTATCCCCTTTAGGCAATTAGTAAAAATAAATTTTTCCAGTGACATTCCTAAGTTGAACAAACTAGATTAATTAAGAAATTGAAGTTGATTTTTTTTTAAGTATCGAACAAACCCTTGCCGACCCTCTAAAATTAGATATAACAGAATTATGCAAATTTTGATTAAGGGTTATGTTTTTAGGTTGGTTTACTTCATGATTGTGAGACTGTTTTTATAGGTTTTAGTATGTTATAATTACAGTGCAGTTATTCTGAGCACTGCTGAAGATTGACAGGGAAATAGTTTATTACAAACCAGGGGGCAATAACTGGAATACAACATGCCTTGGGCAAGCTCTTCAGGGATGGAGGCTGAAATGGTCCAGTCATAAAATGTCACATGATTAACCATCAACTAAAATTTGCATGAGTGATAAAAACATTTTATGCTGCTCTTAGCTTTCAAATGAATTTTGAAGTGAATAAATCACTTAAAAGTTAAGCTCTACAAATGAGCTAGCCCTCTTGACTAAGCTTACAAGATTGGAGTTTATGGGTTTAGCCATATTCCAACAATAAAACTGAAGATATAGTTAGGCTTAAGGGTAATTTTCATTCATTAAAACAATATGACACATTTTTTTATCTGCTTTACTTCCTATCATTATTCTACCATAAAGTCTATCACAGAATCTGCTATTTGAGGATTGAAAACTAAAATTTTTACATTCTTCACTATTTGAATGGGCTCTATGCGAATGCAAGACACTGAGAACTATCCCACCAACTGAGTACTATCACAGCTATGGAGATAGTTAATGGAGCCAATGTTAATTTTAATTTTTTGCTGTTTTACTATGGTGGTAATAATTAGCAAAAGTATTCATCCCAACTTCGATAAATTCAGCACCAAGTTTGCTATCACAAATGACTTCCACTTTCACTAAATCTTTAAACTCATATCGTATATTACTACTATTACAAGATGTGTTTTGTGAAACACTTATGCCCCCGATAGAGGTAAAGAAGAAACATTTAGCAACTTTGAACAATGAATGTCCAACTGAAAAAATAATTTGTAGAAATAAATTCTGGTATCAACTGAAAAGTTTAATCACATCAAATGATGATTGCAATTGGATGCAAACACAGAAGTCACCCAAATGAACCCCTCCAATCATTAATTGAAAGCTCTAGCCACAAGGAATGCACATGCAAAATATGAAAGCCATATCACTTACCATTAAAAAAATATACCCAATGTTTAAGTTTATTATTTTTTTCAAAAAGTCCATCACATGTCAAGGTCAAGGTCAAGAAGCCAAAATTTTGGTATCGTTTGAAAGGTCTTGCCACAAGGAATACACATGCAAAATATGACAGCCCTATCATTTACCATTCAAAAGATATACTCAATGTTAAAGTTTTTTGTGGACAAACAGACAAACAAACAGACAGACAGACCAAAAACTATATGCCTCCCGAAACTTCGTTTCACGGGGGCATAAAAATCAATTCTGAATGGAGAAAATATCTACAACTTCCATTCACTGCACTGAATTTTACTCTGTTGTAGGGCATTCCCAACAAAAAAGTAAAACACAAGTTCTACAGATTACAATAACTCTGTCCATCTGTCGAAGCATGATTTAGACTACAATGAACACAGGACTTAAACCAATCCACCAATACCTACAGAATAAGTGAAAATGCACAACAAAAGCAGATGGTTTGATGAATCACAGAAAGATCAGATAGAAATATCTTTTGTCTCAAACCACCATTAATCTTACTGATTAATGGATAGTCTTATAGTAGTTCTTGTTCACTTTCATTCATAAGATGTATGTTTCTTGTTGAAAGAAACAACACTTTGTTGTGCTTATAAATACTGATACTGATTATTTTTATCACTATTTTCATTCAATATATCAATTGGCACATTTACAATCAAAACATTTATCATATACTTACTATTTTATAAAGGACTATATTGCATCCAACACCGGTATACCAAAAAAATATGAACTACAGTAGAACTTCAATGACTCAAACTGCAATAGTCCTGAAATTCACAGTGTAGCACAGTAAAAGTCCAAATAAAAAAAAAGCTACACAGAGTCATGAATTTCAGGACTAAAACTGCAATAACTCGAACAACATGGATGCCTCAAACCCTTTGTGTGGTCCCTTTGTTCAAGCTTAAACATAGTTTGACCTTGATATCTGGAACACCCTGTTGGCTCTAACTGTTTTCAACAGTCCTTTGGGTGTTCAAGACATCGAAGGTTAACTGTACCTACAATTCCCCTACAGTAAAAATATTATTACACCGTTATGTAATCCCTGAGCATAATGATCACCTTACCAAAAATGATGGCTCCATAAACAAAATTACTACATTTTACGCTAGTTTAAACACATATTGTCATAAACCTAAAATTACATGACTTCATGAACTATACCAAAGGAACAAACCAAAACAGAAAAGCATACATAAATGAAGCATAGCCGAAAGATACAGACCCAATCAGCAAAGCGATCTACTTACAGGAACAGACCCCGCAAGAAAAGCATTCATCAGTGGGGTATATACCTCCGGATATATACAAAAGGAAAAGACTCAAACAGAAAAACAATCTACTTGGGGAATAGACCCCACAAGAAAACATACATCAGTGGGGCATATACCAAAAGAACAGACCCAAGGACAATGCCAGCAGATCAGACATCTATGATGAAACACCAAGTGTGATAAAAGACAGAAAAAAATGAGTGAATGATAAAGAAAGACATTACAGAGGGTGTGATTGTTTACTTCAAAAATATCAGAAGCATATTTTGTTGCCTGTTACACACAGATCAAAGATTTTCACAACTTTTATGATGTCAGAAAAAGATTATTAATACACTGTTAGTGTTCAGGTGTCAGTTATGATGTATTATCTATCTATTATGGACAGAAAACATACTGCTATCAACTATTACTGTGTTAACCTCTCCAAAACCATCAAAGTTCTACTCTATCTACAGTCATGATGATAGAACAAGCTGAAAATGGCAAGGAGATATTGTGTTTTGTTGCTTCTGTTTTTTGGAGTGAAATTCAGTTTTCAATTTGAATTATTTAAAACAAAAATTCTAAAATACTTATCTAAGTCAGTGTGCACCTTAATGCAATCAATGTGTTATTGACTTAAATAAGGCACTTAATGGAGTCACGAATATACAAATTTAAATGCAATTGACATAAATAAGGAAATTTGCACATTGCACTTCGGCCTCAGTGATGACCAGATCTTTCAATGTATTGATGTTAAATGTCATTTAGTAATCACCTCCTTCTAGAAAACAATTTTTGCTGAACTGAATTTCACTCCAGAGAATGACTCACAGCTCCACTCTGTAAAATACATGGTGCAATTTTTTTTTCATTTTGTGGATTTATAAAAACATTTTATTATTATTTTACACCAAAAAGAAAAGGAGTATTGCAAGTTTAAATATGTCTTCCTTTGTCATAGGGTATGTAAGTCTCGTCATGTGACACGGAGAAATCACGATAAAATTCCAATTTAAAAATGTTTCCCGCCAAAAGATGTCGTTGCAGCATTATGACATCCTAATTTTGTGCTTGAAACATCATATGTTGTTAAAAATGTAACTTCCGGGTACAAATTATGTACCCAGAAACTCCAAACTTGGACGAGACTTACAGGCCCTATTACATAGATATATGCAGTTGTCAATATCCATACATTTGTCTTCAATTTAAAGAGCAAATTAATGATAATGTACTTACACACTGATTATATACATGTTCAACGGTGGACTTCCATTGTGCATGGGACCAAGGGAGATAATCTCAAAAGTGAACATTTTTTTTTTCATATTTTGGTCCATGATTTCAGACTAAACAGCATGTGCATTTGAAGATAAAACAAAATTTATCAAGAACATCCACTTTAAACTTGAACTTGCCAAATACAATGGTATTATTTCATATCGAGATATCTTTCTATGCCAAAAATATAATCTTTACCAAACAAAAATTTTTATACTCAATATTCATGGATAAAAATTTGGCATTTGTGATTGTTCATAATTATAATCGCAATTTAACATATTGATTACATTATGTAAACATACTTAACACCGCCATTATTTTTCCTGCACAGTTAGAAATCTTAGAAAAAAACTAGATAATGGTATTACAGTTGTATTACACTTGTGCTGTCATTTTAGAATTAAACACTCAGCAAAAAAGCCAGGAAATGTCAGAAATCTGACAGAAAATTACAAATATTAATGTACCAGGATTAGAAGAATAAGTCAGGTTAAGCTTCAGGAAGATCCTGTCACTGATTATAAAATCTTTTTTGGAAAGTTCTATTGGTCAAAATTTCTTGTCAATGTCATGAAGAATTACATTCCTACAAATTCTTTACAAAAAATTGTTTTAGATTTCATCATTCTTATCATGTTGTACTGAGATTTCGCCATAAGATTGATATTTGACAACATCTCCTGCCTAAAAATGACCAAAAATATAATGTGGCCTGAGTTTTGTGGTGAACAACTTTCATACCAAATTTGAAGACCTGCCTGCAATGTTTTTCACAAATTATTGGTTGGAAAAGGCAAAATCTATGAAAAGATTCAAGGGCCATTACTCTAGAAACACTTGGTCCCCTGGACCTGACAACGAACTTGGCCTGAGCTTTATGGTAAACAAATTTTAAGACAGTATGTTATTTTGTTCACAAGTTATAAGTAAGAAATCTTGTTGCACAGAGTAGAAGGAGGACGGACAACAGAGTGTTTCACAAAATACCTTATTGGCAAGATTTGGTTGGTTGTTAGTAAATAAAGTTTTATTGTGAAAATTTATTTACTGTCTTTTTTATGCATTTTTAAGGCTTTGTTAATATAAGCAACATCAATATTTGTTGAGGTTACTCAATAATTATGGTTAACAGGGTCAGGAAGCAAAGAGAGTCCTTTTTTTGTTGGACCTTGCTTACATGTTTTATGGTATGAAATTATTCTACAATTGTTTACATGCATCACAATTTATCTTTAGCTATTTAGAGTGCATGCAAACATTTGTTAATGATTTTGGACTATCTTGCTTTTTCAAAAAGGCCCGTCAAGTATCAGACTTAATTAAACCCTCCAAGAAGTTACCATACAGTACTAGTCTGGGTACTTACCACGTGGTACTTATATACATTCTCAGGGTTCATTCTGAAGTTTTCACTGTAAAATTTTTTTATATAACTTTATAATTAATTCATCTTAATAACAGTTTGTGCTACATAGGGACTGATATCTGTTGATCAATTCCATGTTAATGCATGTTGATCACCATATTAGATCCCCTATGGAAATCACACGTAATTAGTTTTATGTATCAATGACTTAAATTTAGTAATTAATGCAAATTATAAAATTTTGCTCACTGTATTCTCCTTTTTGAAATCAGATTGTGGTAGTTGAGATTTTCATAAAATCCATAAAATAAAACATGGCCAATCACAACTTATAAGAAACGGGGTGGATTTCTTGAAGCATTAACATATAACATTTAAAATTTTTCCATAAAATCTATCTACATTCCCATAGTAATTCCTATAATAACTTCAAAACTTCGGTCTTTTGTCTATTAATCAAACAATCAAAGTCCCAAAGAATACAGTTGTATACTAATTTGTCACCATAATCACTTTCAGGAAACAACAGTATTCTTTAGGACTTTGCATGAGGAGGAGGGTCACTTCCTTTAAAGAGTTTATACAGAGAAGCTGCTGGAATGGGTGTTTTTTAATGGGTCGTAAATTAACCACAAATGACCGGAATCCCTACTGGATGCTTTAATTGATCAAGTATTTATCATTAGTGGATGTTAACTAAATTCCAGCAGTGAAATTAAGCTTTTTTACTCCTATTACATATTTTTACGGGTTGGATAATTTTAAAATTTTCTAAATAGGTCGGTATTTTGTTCAGGGCACTATATGAATGGGGTATTCAAAAATGTCAGCAGCAGGGCTGTACCCAATTCCACTAAAGTAACCACAGTGTGACTGTTTTTAACAGACAAAAGACCAGAGTTTTAAATGTGCCAGAAAATACATAAGAATTCACTGGTTTACCCCACACAACAATTACATGTTGACTGATTTATGGAGAAACCATTTTTGTGCTTTCATGCAGAACCCTGCAAAAATACCAACATGACGTCTACCTCACATAGGGTATCATAAACAAAGAAGAAAAATCACCAATTAACGCCTAATCTCGGTTATAAATTGTTACCTAAACTTCATGTATAATTTCTATCAATAACAGTTAATTTCTCCATTCCACTTTGAAGTCATGATATTTATTACATTTTACAACAAAAAATTTTTCTTCTCTTCAAATATTTTCACTCAAATGCTTTCATCTCCGAGATGATATGAAACTCTCAAGTTTCCTTGAGTTACCATTCTGTCTCTAGAAAAATCATAAACTATGGTCAGCCAACAGTGCCATAAATCACACTGTGTTGAAAGAAAGCATTAGTATGGAGTTTGGGGAATATAAGTCAACATCTTACTATTGGTTTACATACATTTGATTTCCATTAAGTTATTTTCCCTGTCAGACTGGGTTTAAAAAGAAAATTTAAAGTCCCTATCTCATCAACAGAAACAGATATTTATGACTTCTGGCAATGCAACAAGGTATAATTTGTCAATAAAAGTCCCTCAGATCATTTACAGAAACCTGTTGGAAACAATTATATCAAAATAAGAGGAAATAAACAATCATATTTGTGTTAAAAATGTGACAAATGTTATCTTTGAGGAACAATTAGATCTAATGGAGTACTTTCAAGGAAGCATATTGTGTTCTTGACCAGTATAATATACTCATAGTCTAACTAGAACTTGCATCCCTTGATTCCAGATAAACTAAAGTTTGATCAAAATGTTAGGGAATTAAAGAGAGACACCAGAAATTGAGACAAGGACTTGTACCATTAATGGGGCAGGGTGGCTGAATGATAAAGGCACTGAACTTTAAATGTCGCCACCACTCAAGGTTCAAATCCTGCAAGTGTCAAGGTTTCAAAACACTTATTAAACTGTACATCATACGGTAATTATGAATTAAATCTGATTTTAAAAGTCCATAAAAAAACAAGAGGCTCTCAAGAGCCTGTATCGCTCACCTGGGTCCTATGCAGCACTAGAATTCCAAATTGATGGTCCATCTTTGGTGGTGTATGTACATAAAAATCAGGAACTTTTTATAAAATGAATTAAAATTGTTCAAGCAGTTTCAGAGAAGATTTATTGAATGCAGTTTCCAAACTTAAAGGGCCTGTGTTAATCTACGTTCCCTGCTTGCAGCTATTAAAACTTTGAAGAGAGGCACCAAAGTACTATCATACCAAATTCTACTGAAATTGTTCAAGCAGTTTCAGAGCAGAAGATCTTTTTATGCATTTCCCATTGGGTCCTATGTTAAACTAAGTTTTGCCACTGGTGGCCATGTCGGAAGACGGATCAGCACCAAAGTAACAATCTGGTCAAAAGTTTCATTTATGCAATGTTTAAATTGAATCCATTCAGTGGTTTTCTATTATATCGTTGTATGCATTTCCCCTTTGGGTCTTATTCATTGCTGGAGGCTATGTTGGATGATGGATCAGCACCGAAGAAACAACACTTGGTCAGCTTCTCATAAGCATCATTTATGCAAAGTTTGGTTTAAATCTATTCAGCAGTTCTCTAGAAGAAGATCTGTTAAATTAAGATCGCAGCTGGTGACACTTGGTCAGCACCTGACAGGCATCTTTCATGTCAGGTTTGATTTAAATCCATTCAGCAGTTCTCTAGAAGATCTTTGTGCCCATTTCCCATATGGTCCAATGCTGTGGGTCATATACGATGATATACCTAAGTAAAAATACTTTGTCTGCATCTCATAAGCATTATCAATGCCAAGTATGGGTTAAAGCAATTCAGTGGTTCTCAAAAAGAAGTTCTTTGTATCCATTTTACCATTGGGTCCAATTTTAAAATTAAGTTCCCAGATGGCAGTCATGTTGGATGACGGATTGGCATCAAAGTAGTAACACTTAGTCAGCACCTCATAAGCATCATTCATGCCTAGTTTGGTTCAAATCCATTTATTTGTTCTCAAGAAGAAGTTCTTTGTATGCATTTTCTGATTGGGTCCAATGTTAAAATTAAGATCCCCGCTGGCGACCTTGGAAGAGGTCGGAAAACTTGAATGTGTTCAATAAAATATAGTCCTTAACATGCTGAACATTTTTGCAATTTAAACTTGACCTCTATCTCAAAATCACGAAAAATCTGACCAATAAAGGGCCACAACTCATATATAGGTACTTGGATTTTCTTCAAAATTTCCATGTGGGTAGATCTTAACATGCTGAAATTTTTGCAATTTAAACTTGACCTCTATCTGTTATAGTTTTTTTAAATAAAAAATTAAAAACATAAAAATTTTGAAAATTTTACAGAAAAAGGGCAATAACTCTTAGACGGGTCATCAGATTTTCTTCAAAATTTCAGCATGGGTAGATCTTCTCATGCTGATCATTTTTACTC
>MJUU01012120.1:17462-30764 GCA_002080025.1 Modiolus philippinarum | reverse complement strand
TGTTTTCTATCAGATTTTTTTATATACAAAGAGGCTGTAGACAAGGGGCTTGTCTATCTCCCTATCTCTTTATATTATGTGCAGAAATATTAGGAATTCTAATTAGAAAAGATGAAAAAATAACAGGCTTAACTATTGATGATTCAGAATTTAAACTTTCACAATATGCAGATGACACATCTCTAATCTTAGACCGTTCTGCAGAATCTTTAGATGCTTCTCTCTGTCTTCTTCAGAAATATGCAGATATGTCGGGCTTGAAAATAAACTTAGACAAGACTAAAGTAATATGGATAGGTAAAAATAGGTAAAAAAAATTCTCTCAAGATACAATGTGTGTAAAGTGGGGATTGAAATTTGGTTCCAGTAGATTCACAGTGCTCGGAATAGAGTTCTCAGTAGATTTGATAGAAATAGAATCTTTAAATTATAACAAAAAATTAGAGAGATTCAGCTATCTTTTAAAAGTTGGTATTATCAGACCTTATCACCAGTAGGTAAAATAACAGTAATAAAATCTCTTATTATTTCAAAAGTTCATCATTTATTTTTATCATTACCAAACCCTAGTAAATCGCTTTTTAATTTTTTTAATTTCTAGTTTTTATGCTTTTATCTGGGACAAGAAACCTGACAAATTAAAGAGGGACATTCTTATACAACCTTATGAAGTAGGGGGGAGGGGTAAAAATGTTGGATATTGTTAAATACATAAAAGGATTAAAAAGGTTAGTGAGGAGTAATTCGCAGACCTTCATTTTTTTCTCTGTCAGAAAATATTGATACAAAAACTATGCTTTATACTGGTCCGTACAAAAAGTTGAAGAACCAATTCTGGCAAGAAATATTTGATGCTTGGATGGAATTAAATAATAATACATTTGAAAACGTAAACATTTTAACACACAGTATCAGGAATAATAAACGTAAAAAATAGATAACAAAAAAGTAGCCCATAAAATTGGATGGAAAAGGGTGTTGGGGTGATAAATGACTTGTTAAGTCAGGATGGAAACTTCTTCACATATGATCAATTTATCCAAAAATATGATATAAATAGAAATGGAATTATATCCTGTATAAAAACCTTCATGCGCAACTTAAACATTGACATTACAAACTTGAAAAGGGTTCAAGGTCCAGTACTCCCCAATCCAATTCATATATTTTTAAAATCACAGAAAGGATCCAAAGACATGTATGATGCCTTACTAAACAAAGAAACAGATTTGAAAAAATGGTCCACTTCGCTAGGTAAATCTTTAGATTGGAAAAAAAATTCACCGTATGGTTTTCTCTATCACTAAAAATACTAAACTCCAATGGTTACAGTACAGGATTTTACATAGAATAATTGGTACAAATTATCTTTTGAAAAAATGAAAATCAAACAAGATGACAAGAGTTCCTTTTGCAGAGAAGAAATTGAAACTATTCAACATTTATTTTGGTCTTGTAATCAAGTGTCTCAATTATGGAATGATTTAAATAGATGGATTTTTGACAAAACTCCTATTGAATTCCCATTGAATATAGAAATTGTATTATTTGGTTTCTATGGTATACGAAACCCTTTGAATGATATGCGTAACTTAATTTTATTACTAATATTTTTTTTTATTTTTAGATCAAAATTAAATGGAAATAAATTAAGTTTTAAGGGTTGCAAAAATTATATTATTGAAAATCATTCTTTTGAGAGGTATATTTATTGTATAAAGAAGTCACCATTGGACATTGCAAACTACTGGAACCCCTGGCTCTCAATACTTGAAAATTAACTTTATAATGATTAAGCATATGTATTTGAATGTTTTTTTTATATATATGTGAAAATGTTTATGCAAGTCTTTATATAGGATTTTAGATTTATTTGCGAGTTCTATTTCCGTATTGCTTTATTTTTGTTTTTGCCGTGTCTTTGGACTTCGGTTTTTGTAGTCATCGCTTCCATTGTTCCTTCGGTGTTCTACTGTCGTTGTTTTGTATGACATAAAGGCTCAGATTTAGTTTGCAAAAATTTTAACTTTGCTTGAATTGAATTTCCCAAACAGAAATGTTTGTGCTGTAATTTACAATATTATTGTTTGATATGTCTCACTGTTTTGAAAATAATGTTTATTTCTTCACAATTTATTTTATAACAAACATGTTTAAACTTGTGCCAATAAAGTTCATTACAAAAAAAAGAGAAAAAGTGATAGGGCTTATTTCAAGGAGGGCGTTTTGGATAGAGTTATATGACGAGGGTTTATAAGCATTGCGCTTATAAAGTGCGTCTATAGTTAGTGAGACTATAGAAGGTTTGTCATATTATATTAATTATATTTTTGGCATTGAACCATAGTCAATCAGACATTTATTTTAGGTTAGATAATATTTGATACGGGATAAGGGTTTATACACATTGTGTTTATATGGCGTAGACAATTAGCAGTGGGCTAATAGCGCCGTCAGAAAGACAATATTGATAGAAACCATGTTAGTATATATGATAAAGAGTATATAGACAGTTTTACATTGGTTGATGTCAAGACGTTGATATATATTAAGTGTCTCTTCGAATTCCTGAGTCAATCAGGTAACGTACCCGCTAGGTAGTTACACGTTACAGTATGTGTTGTTGTCTTCATTTTTCTTTTTTGTGCTGTATTAATGTCATTTATTTTGTTTTTCTGGTGTAACCATTTTCCTTAGTTTATTCTTTTTAGACTTACGGTTCGGTTCTTACTCATAATATTTAGATGGGAAGAGCATGAAGTTTTCAGATTAAAACATTGCCTTTAAAAGTTATAAGTCTTAAACTGAGGAAATCGGGAGTCAGCAATGTAAGTTCATTATCTTTGCAACAGTTGCAAACACTGAACAACAAATTTACTAACATGATTAGGTAACAACTCTATGATCAAGTTCTAAAAAGATAACAGCCAAATAACCATTTGGTCATTCCGTTTTTGTGCCAGGCAACATTCTCTTCAGCATGCAATTTTTTTTTAGTTTCCTATAAGCAATATATAACTTATTTATCAGCGGTAGGTTGTTAAACTTAGAAAATCAGTTGAGTTTTTGTTGGTCATTGTTGTTTTTGCTGATACAAGAACACAATAGAAAGTGTGATAACTTCATAATAATATTTACTATGAATTCCATTAACTCCAACATTTTATGTCTGCTAGATTATTTTCAGCTAATGAATTTACCCTCCTACACTATCAGTGCACCAGTCCTTATTGCCATCTCTTATTCAGTCCATATCTTAATTTTGTTCTAAGGAAGTACACTATATTATGTGAGTAGGTTGTTAACACAAAGGGAAAACGTATGCTGACAAAGTTGTAGGATTGCTTGACAGGGAGTCTATGACGATCAAAGTAATTAATATAAAGACTTTCTAATTCATCATATTAGTGTTTGATTACAAGATATGGAAATATCTAAATATGTCATTGTTAAAAAAACGTTCATTACAGGTGATTGTTGGAGTTCATGACAGTCGCAGTATCTTTAAACTGAAGAAAAGAGTACCTATAGACAGCACAGAAAAACGTATGCTGAACGTCAAGAAATATGCTGACATGGTAAACACTAATCTCCTTTGGTTTCACGGATTATTTTATGCTGCATGCTTTATTTCCCTTAACCTATCTGATAAATATTTTTTTTTACTATAGTCCATGGGCTAGAATAACCCCCGTGCACCCCCCCCCAACTTATGATCCCCACCCATATGTTAAGTCCTTCTATATCCCCTCTTCAAAATTAAACATGTTAACATGAGCATAACCTGCACGCAATATTGGAACATGCCCCTCTTTTAGATCCACCCAACGAAATTTTGGAAAATTTCGTTTTTGATCAAAGTTTTTCTTTAAATTGCTTCAAATTGTTGATTTGTGCCTCTCAGTTATGCAAACATGGTATAGAATGATAGCTTATGGCATAGGCTTTACAAATATCCCACATAAGTACCATTTATATACCCAATACGTTATAAAATTGAAAAATCTTACCCCTACCCCTTCGAAATGTTGACGTAAATTTTAAGATTTTTCTCGAAATTGTGTAACTTCAACGGTCCTTAGAAACCAGTATGTTTTTCATTTCATAATTCTTGGATTTGTTTTTAGTCTTTTAATGTCATTTCTTAAAAATTAAGCATGTTAACATAATTTAAATATGTTTTGAATGACCAAACTATCACTTTTAAATAGACAAATAAAACACATATTTGAATATTTTCGTTTTCGACAAAGTTTTGTCCCTTTTTTGTCTCATCTTATCTATGAGTGGTTCAAATTCATGAAAAAATGGAATAAAATGGAAGGAGATAATGTCTTCTTTACAACAGGTACTAATCATGGCAGTTTTGAAGTATTATAAACTTTCTACATCCATAAAACTTACCCCTACCCCAACAAATTTACTCTAAAATTGTCAATTTTTGGGCTATGTTCGCATAAAAATTACCAAAACACCCAAATTAAGCGTTGTATATGACATGGTTGCATGAATTATATTGTGATTCCGTATTTTAACTGCCATTTGTTGACTTAAACTCGATATCTTGCCCGAAAGTTATGAAAAATGGGCATTTTCAACATTTCAGATTTATCCAAAGTTCACTGTTAAATCGTTATACATTATCTGCAGATATGCCAATTAATTGTTCTTAGGGAAATATAAGTTGTCTTAAAAATAGCATAGAACAACAAGGAGTGTTTAATGTGACTCTGAATACCGAAAATCTTACCCCTACCCCAACAGATTTTCCCTAAAATTGTCAATTTTTTCTCTATGTCCGTATAAAAATAACCAGAACAAGCAAATTGTGTGTTGCATATGACAAAGTTGCATGAATTACTTTTTAATTTGCTATCTTAACAGCCATTTGTCAACTTAAACTCAATATTTATTAAAAAAATAATGAAAAATGGGAATTTTCAAGATTTCAGATTTGTCCAAAGTCCACTGTTAAATCGTTGAATATGTCAAATCCGGAGGACATATCTCCAGATTTGCCATCTTATTGATCTAAGCGATTCATTAGTTGTCTAATAACATTGTTTAGAAAAACAAGGAGTGTTTAATGTTACTCTGAATAGCGAGAATCTTACCCCTACCCCAACCAATTTTCCCTAAAATTGTCAATTTTATGTCTTTGTTCGCATAAACATAACCAGATCACGAATGATGTGTATTATATATGACAATGTTGCATGAATAACATCATGATTTGGTATTTTAACAGCCATTTGTTGACTTAAACTCAATATTTTGCCCCAAATTGATGAAAAATGGGGATTTTCTGTATTTTAAATTTGTCCAATGTGCATTTATGTCAAATCTGGAGGATATTTCGGTAGCTATCCCATTGAGTTGTTCTGTGCGATACATTAGTTGTCTTAAAACATTGTTTAGAAAAGCAAAGAGTGTTTATTGACTCTAAATACCTAAAATCTTACCCCTACCCCCAACAACTTCACCCTAAAGTAGTCATTTTTTTGTCTGTATTCGCATAAAAATAAACCAAAACCCGCAAATTCTGCATTGGATATAAAATGTTGCATTAATCTCATCATGATTTTACGAAAGGATATGGAGTAAATGAACATGAGACCATAACACATATGTTAGTTTCAACTGCAATAATTTTAATGAGCTGATTTGTCATTTTAAGTCCCACTTTTCAAATTAAACTCAATATTTGGTACAAAATTGTTGAAAAATCGGAAAAATGTCAGGGCTGTCCAAAATTCACTTTTAAATGGTTATATGTGGCAAATCTGGAGGATTTATCTGCAGGTATGCCAATTCATTGTTCTTGGGAATATATAAGTTATCTGAAAACAATGTGTAGAAAAACCAAGGGTGTTCAGTGTAACTCTAAATACCGAAAATTTTACCCCTACCCCAAGAAAATGATGCTAAAAAATGCCAAAAATATGATTGTCTGTCTGTACATATATATGTACAAAACATACTAATATATTTACTTTCTTTTAAAAAATGCATTTGATGTATCGCATTGTGCAATTTTAACGCAGAAAATATGGGTAAAATTGAATATTTTGGGCGATTTTCGTGAAAAATTGGAATTTTCAGGATTTCGGAATAATGCAAAATTCAAAGTTTAATTATTGTATAAATGCCCATAAACCACGCGTATGATCTTATTTGTTATATATGGGAGTCTCTCTGCATTTTTGTGTTTGAAATGTTATATTCTTGGACCTTTGTGTTGATTTTTTTTTGGGGGGGAGGGGTAATATGTTTGCAATTTATGAGAGTTTAGATAGTCTAAAATGTTCAAAAGCATATTTTCTAATAGCTTAGATATAGTGAAACAATATTTCATCAACATTTTTACGTTAAATACCAAATTTGTGAAGGTTTTACATCTTTAAGTCAAATTAACAATAATTCTGAAAAACGGAAAATTCCCGTTTTTCATAAAATTTTGAGCAGAAGAGACAAAAAGGGGCCCTTAAGAAGTTTGAATCTACTCAAATGGTCTTCTGCATGCCAGCTTTAGTCAAATACACACAGTAATTTGCATTATACATTATTTTTTTATCATTTAGAGCCTGAATATTTTTAATTTTCTCTTAATTTTAAGGGGGAGGGGTGCTAATTTTGGCATTTCTGATCCCACAAAAAGTCTGACTCTAAAATTTTTTCACTTAATTTGTTGCTTACATATCATAAATCATTATTGCATTGGCAATTATTAGATATATATTCAAATTTATACAATCCAGAAGTAAGAAAGACGAAATTTTTAGAATATCTAAAATTCCGAAAATTTCCATTTTTCAAACATTTTATACCAAAAATCATAATTATAAGGACTTTAATGGTCTTATATTTCAACATTGTATCACAACTGATAAATTAGGTATAAAAACTAGTTCAAATGATGAGATTTATTTATCTGAAAGGAATTGAAAGCTTAAAAATCGTCATTTTCGTAATTTTTGGCAGGAGGAGGGGTATATTTTTTGCATCCCCAGATCATAAAAATAGCGTAATGTGCCCAACCTTGTGTTCATTGTAAAGTATATTAAATAAGCTTCAATTTGATACCAAATTTCAGTATATCTAACATATCTACATAAAATTATGTAGCTTAAAAGATGAAATTAAGAATAAAACTAAAATACAAGAATTTTGTGTGGTATACTATAAAAGTGGCCTTATACTGTCTATGCGTGCAGGTTATATTCGTGTTAACATGTTTTATTTTGAAGAGGGGATATAAAAGGATTGAAAAAAAAATCGGTCTGGATCATAAGTGGGGGTGCACGGAAAGTGATTTCAGCCCATGGCCTACTAGTCATTTAAATTATTGCTAGTAGTAGAAGCATGCATGAATTTAAAAAAAAAACATTTCTGTATACTAATACGTATAACTTAATACCGAACTTAACTGACTTTGCCATTGTACATGGATTGTTCGTTCTTTTGATTGACGGTTCGGTTCTCACTAACTTTACCGTAAATTTAGTTTCCGCATACAACCATTTTGACAACTTATATCTCGTTAATGCAAATAAATCTAAATATTTGGAAGAACATAAACCAAAAAAAATCATGATAACAACATAAAAATAATTCAAAAGATCTAAATGACACCCCCCCAAAAAAAAAAACCAGCTTAGAAATAGCTTAATCCTTGGAAATATACAGAGCTATACAAGAGGTAGATACTCCTCAGTTTTAAATAATATTTTGAAATTATGAGTAGCAATGTACGAAATTGGTTCCAATGTGTATGAAATAAAAATTAAAATGTGAAGTAGACAAAGCTTCAAACATGTATAGTTACCGGTAAAATTCAATTCATAAAAACTTGTTAATTAAATAACAACATACCAGAGTCATTGTATATTTTGGTTTTGGATATGACAATGTCGATAAGGTACGTCTCTTTCGTGCAGATGGAATCGAAACTTTTGATTTTCGAACCGGTACTTTCTATGAGGTATGAGTAAAGCCCATTGTTGAAGGCCTCATTGTGACTTCTAGATGAAGAACAAAAATAAAAGTTTTTACCATGTATTTGTGAAGACTTTGTCTCATACGCATTTACACCATATCCCTCATTGATTATTTAGAGGAAAATTACTTTTTGAAACTTCAGTTCCTTTTTTTTTATCTCAAATTTATTTTTTACTTCTTTGTTATAATGTTTACATTAATAAAGCAAAAATAACAGGAAACACTTACGATGGCAGAAAATAACAATCGCATGCCACTACCTACATCAATTTATTTGAAGCTTTCCGTTATCATTTCATTAAAGGAATGTAATTAAAACAGATTTGCTAGCAGAAATGTCAACTGTTGACGGAACATCTTTCCTTGTTCAATGTTTCTCTTTAATGAGGATGTTACATTACGCCAAAAATAATAAATCATATAATTGAAAACAGTGTTCTATGTAAATAATACAGTCCAAGAATAGGGTCGATTCAATAAATGTGTCCCTACCTGTCCTTCTTGGCCAATCAAATGTAGTGATTGATTCAACGTTTGCTTCTTTATCAATAATTGACAGTTCTTTTGTAAAAAGATGACACAATGCTACATTGTATATTTTACGAAAGGATATGGAGTAAATGAACGTGAGACCATAACACATATGCTTACTCCATCTGCAATAATTTAATGAAAGGTATGGCCATTTCGAAAATTAACTCTTCATCAGCAGCACTATAACCCAAACAAAGGAAATCCATATTCAAAAAATGTTTAAAATGCATAAAACCAAACGAAATCCGAATAATCAGTAATATCAAATATAGCTTAGGACAAAACTACGATGGAGAGAGTTAATCCTTTGGTTTTAGACTTTACACAAATTTAGATAATAGTAATTGAACAAAGCGTACACATGATATATTATCTAATGCACAAGTACACCATATCTAAGAAAAATAAAGAGCATACATCTCTACCACGGGGAATTTTTTTACCAACTCCACACTGCAATAAAAAGACAAACTCCTGTATTAAATATTTTACGAAAGGATATGGAGTAAATGAACATGAGACCATAACACATATGTTAACTCCAATTGCAATAATTTTAATGAGCTGTATGGCCATTTCGGAAACTAATTCCTCATAAGCAGCACTGGAACCCAAACATGTGTATGAATGTTTTACAATATTTTGTCTGTTTCCTTCCACATTTGATGACATTGTGTTTTCTCTAACACAGAAGCTGGCAAAAGATATTCACGTCACAAACTGACGGTGGGGACAGATTTATTGAATCGGTTCTAAAAATGTTTGAATCGTTATTTATGAGAAATAAATCATAATGCATAAATAGTGAATTCTGCTAGCTGACTAGAAATTTCCATCTCAAATGGTGTTCATAAATATTTTACAGAATGTATTGAACGGTAAGATTTCAATTTGAAACGATGGAGAAAGGAGGTCCCATAAAAAAAACATCATTATTGTTCAGTCTAAAACCCAAGAACTGAATTGGAAATGTAAAATAAGTTAACGGAAGAAACTTTTACTAAATATGAAAAAGAAAGGAAATGGCGGGAAATGTCAAGGAGACGAAATCCCATCTCCAGAATAAAACGACCCAAAACAAAGGATCTTGGGGTCACCGTAAGATCTTCAACACAGTGAGGAACCCCGCACTATATAGCAAGCACTAAATGGCCCCAAAAAGGTCAACAAAAAGTGAATAAATCAATGAAAAAAAATCACATCCAATATCTCAAATATCAAGAAACTAAAATTTAATAAGAAGACAAGGACAAGTCAATGACCAACATATTCTTGACTTGGGACAAGCACAAAAATTGCGGTGGGGTTAAACTCGTTTTCTTGGATCAAAACTATCCCCTGTGTGTGGTGAATGGCTAAAAAATAAATGCACAAAAAGACTCACAGTAAAAATCAAAGTAGCAAAAAGTCCCAACTTATCAAGACGGGTATCTTTACAGTAAAGTCCATAAAACATGAGGACAATACAAATGGGTACTGTCCTGACAAATACTCGCAGTCAATGACAGCTAGCTAAGGACATAATTTCCACTGATAATGATATCAAGCCTTCTTATATATATATGAAGCTTCAATTGAAATACTTCATAATAGACTTCGTATATCAACATCATCGATTATGAAAAGAAGAACATGATGTTGTGCAATGCCAAATACTACCAATATGAAAAATTGTTTAAATTTATTTACGGTGTAAAATATTTAAATCACGAGTCATAGTTTAAGCATATCTGCTGTAGGGGTTTTCCAAATATTCTGATTTTATCTGCACTAAAACAACTGCTAAATCTGCACTAAAAATCAAATTTAGTTTAACTTTATTTCTTCATTCGAAATAAATAGTTTTTTTTGAATGGAATTGATTTATTCTTACGTAAAATACGCAATAATTATATCCTTGGTAATATGGGATCATATAACCAATATATAAGCATGTTGATTTGTCTATATACTGTAAGGTTATACATGTACACCTACGT
The DNA here is from genome assembly GCA_002080025.1 of Modiolus philippinarum. NCBI lineage: Eukaryota > Metazoa > Mollusca > Bivalvia > Mytilida > Modiolidae > Modiolus > Modiolus philippinarum. The sequence goes on along the minus strand of MJUU01012120.1, from coordinate 20,253 downwards.
TCATTTAACGTGTTGTTTAATTATAACACGATAAACTAATAAATTGTCTACCAGAGGAAATCTCAAACAACACATTAATTTTGTTCTCTTTTGTCATAAATTACAACAATTATTTGCTAAAAAGCAGCTGTGATGGGAGTCGTAATCGATTTTGCATCATCAGATAAGATGGTAAAACAACTGCTAATTTTGATTCAATACGGGACTTTCGAGATAGGAACTATCGTGTAATTGAAGGCGGAAACGATCTCCTAAAATATCAGTAAGACGGATAACTGGATTCCTGATCTATTGAAATGAAGATGTACCACTATATAAAGCAAACTGTTCATAAAATTAAAGTGTACTAATAATTTGTCCTACATGACAATTATCTAACTTAATTTGAATTGACGAAAAACAATTAACATAAAGCGCTACAAATTGATTAAATATATATCACCCTTAGCTCAACAGTGTTCATTAATTAGCGATTCCCTCTCAAGGTATTGATGTATTGATTTTTTTCGTATAATCATAAATTTGTTTCCGGAGAGAACGCGACTAAAAAATCCCGTATTGTTGTTATCACTTTATGTCTTTTGTCTCGATAAAAAAATGATATTATTTTCGACTCTAGAAAAAACTGCTACAAATTACTACCTTCACTCGATACAAATTATCAATGGTTCTAATAGACGTCAAAAAATAATTTCAATACCATGCGATGACGGAGTTAGCTGCTTTTTTACAATAATTGTATCGCCTTTGCATGTTTTCATAGATTTCAGATCAAGGATTATATATTTCAGATCTATCAAACAATTTCCAACTTTGAAGTAAATTGTTGCCTATCAGATACTGTATTAATCCTCTTGTCTTAATTAAAAGTCAAAACAGTATCGCATGGGGATCGGTTTCGTAGCAAAAGTGTAAAGATAACAGGATTTTGTTTAGCTTTACCATGTATTTGTACAGACTTTGTCTCATTTGCATTTACTCCATATCCCTGCATACTTAATTCATAATAATATATGTATTAAACGATTGCTCGTTCAACATTTCCTTATTTCTCTTGTTGAATCAAGAACGTAAAAATAACCACTTTGTCGTAAATGCACTTGACGCTTTGTCTCGTTTTTACTCCATATCCTGTCATTGTTCATTTATGCTGTTTACACTTCATTAATATATATTGCACTTAACCTTAAGGTGTTCTGCATTGGTGGAACCGACCCTACCACATACCTATCCTCTGTTGTCAATAGCAACGCTGATGAAGCTGCATTATATGTAAGAGGAGATGACATGCCTTTCTTTCCTGCTAGACCATTTGTAGAGACAGTGATGCCAGTCTGTCTGCTTCCATATACTCATGGCGTTAGTTCAACACAGCTAAGAAAACTGAAATATTCTCATGTTAAAAATGACGATGATATAAACAATGAGATACATTGTTAACTATTTAAAAGATTGTATTATATATATCAATCAAATTAAAATACTCTCTGAGTAACATGTTAATTTATATTTGTTTGAACCGTCTTTTAATATAAAAGTATGATTTTAGATAGTGTATAAGACATACACATGGACGTATCAGGTATACTTCCCTTTGCTTAATATTATCTTATTACACATGTATTTATGGGAAGTGGAAATTTGTTTTTGCTGTATTAGGGACATCGTAAATTGGTTCATAGAAAATTTTATACAAAAAAGTGAAGAAGGTATGGGAGCGATTTTTTAGGCGTTTGTTAAACAAGAGACGATTGAAAATTTGCTTACTGTTACACCGAAAGGGTAAGTATACCCTAAACTCCGTGAAGGGCATTGCTTACATTTCTAGCGTTGAGTTAATCAGGTGTAAAATAAAATCCTTTAAGAGAAAAATTCTAGCAAAAAATTTTAATTTTCACTCGTGACAACAAAATTATTGCAATGCTTTGATAACAGAATAAACAACAAAATACACTCTTAAAAAAACAAAAGATGCTCATAAAGATCGAATGTAACGAGACGGAGATTACAGAAAAAAAAATGATTATATGTAGTAAAAAAATGGAAAAAGTAAGAAATCAAACACTTTCGTCGAAAAGATATAAGAAAAACTAGTAATTATAGTGTTTAGTTTATGTTCGTTTTGATTTTGATAACGGACATCAATTAGATGATATGTCTGTTTTGCAGAATTATAAAATGTGCACATGAGTACCGTTCATCAAAAATCGTATACAAAAACGTGCAGTTTTATTTAGCAATCGTTTCATGAAACGGTGTTCTACTCCTTTCAAATTATAGATGCTGAATTGAAATATAGCATTGTTGCACAGATATATGAAAATGTCATGGTTGTATATAACGAAAAACTGGATATATCAAATTTCAAACGGGGTAAAGATTAAATATATACGTTAGAAGAGATCTTTTTAAGGTACAAAGAATATTTACATTAAATACGGACAATGAGCAATATTAAACTCTCAGGGTTGTTCAAAAACGTTTACTCGAAGAAATAGGGGGAATTACATAGTTACGTTAAAAACTTGAATTCATCTGTTAGCATATTTGATCTAAATGTCTCCTTGGTTAATACTATTTTTATTTTATTTACTATTTTTTCAGATTTGATTATCACTGCTCTGTTTTGTTTCACTTATTTATTCATTTTATTTTGGTTTTGTTTTTTTAGCATTTTTTTTTTTTGTTAACTTCTTTTTTAATGGGGGCTCGTTTTGTTTGTACTAGATTGTAAATTTGAGATTACATTATGCTACGGTTGCACTCAATCGGTAAACACTATACTCTACTA
>MJUU01012120.1:4884-16757 GCA_002080025.1 Modiolus philippinarum | reverse complement strand
GCATTTTTTTTTTTTGTTAACTTCTTTTTTAATGGGGGCTCGTTTTGTTTGTACTAGATTGTAAATTTGAAATTACATTATGCTACGGTTGCACTCAATCGGTAAACACTATACTCTACTAGTTAGTAATAAGCCTTGATGGCAAGTTCAAAGGGCTCACAATGGGTAATGTAGCTCTTCGGTAAAAATTAAAAAGTAAGTACCATAGTTACTGTTGTTTAAGTCTGCATTGTTACCTTGATAACATGTCTGTGCAGCGCTATTCAACTTAATACATTGCGAAGACTACAAACCAAAAGGTGTAAAATTCTCATCGAAATCTATTAACCAATATGATTTAAATGGAGGGACAAATAACTAAATACCGAAATTACTGTGCATTTACTTTCTGCATATGCACATTTCGACAACTTATGTCTCTTCAGTGCAGATAAAATCTAAACGTTTGGAAGACCATAAACTCAAAGAGGTTTAAAACTGATAGAGAACAAATAACCAATATGATCTAAATGTAAAGCCAAAATAACCTAAGAACAGAGCTTTGCATGAGGGAGATACTCCTTAGTTTTCGACAAAATTTACATTAGCCAAGGACAGAGATATGAACGAGGAAGCCACTCAAAATTGTCAACAATTTAGATATTGCTACCTGTACCAAGACAGGACCATTGTAGTTTATAATTTTCAGGTAGTTTTACACTGGCTTTGTCTTTTTGCTCTAGGATCAATTCTGTTCGGTATTTTGTTATTACCCTTGCTGCAAGTTTTCAAATAATATGGATGTTTTAGGGATGCCACCAAAGTACGTAGACTTACAAGAAAAGGGATCGTCTCAGTGGTTATAAATACTGGAGTAAATGTCTTATTTTATTAAAAAAAAAAAACGTGGTTATTATATCATTGGATATGAAAAAGAAAGGAAATGGGGTAAATGTCAAGGAGACAACATCCCAAGTTTTGCTGGCATTAAAATATAACAGCCATGACTTTATAGTGAAAATATCGAAGTACAAATCAAGACCAGCTGTTGATTAAACCTCTTGTGTTGTATATCATATGCACATGGGTAAAGTGCATTTCCTGCAAGACTTAATATGTCTGATTACTTCAATAGGTATTATATATTGTACTTACTATTTACTATGTCTGTTTATTTTATTAGGTTTATTGTGTCGCTGGGACAGACCCTACTAACTATTTACACTGCATACTAACGGAAAATGCCAGGGAACGGAATATGTATGTACGCGGAGATGATATGCAAAATTTTCCTGCCAGACAATTATGTGAAGCAAGGATGACAGTCAAATTTTTACCATATACGACCGGTGTATCATCCACAAAAAGACGCCACAGTGAATTTTCCAAATGTAATTATGGACCACATGCATCTGAAGACATACATGCCTTGTTTTACTGATATATGTCCTACGTTTTAGGAAAATGAAATAGATTTTAAGGATTATAAGTTTGTAAATAGCTGACTTCTAATTATTCTTTTACACATGTATTATGAAAATACAATGTTTTGTTTTAGTTTGAGATTCAGACCTTCTCTCTGTTACTGAATTTTTTCTATTTCCACAATGGTATTGTTCTTTTAGATGCACTGATGAATTCGATGCACATAAACACCTGATTCTAACAAGTTAAAGTGAAATTTCAATCATTTGACGTTTCCTCAGTTTCGTTCTTGGTGTATTCTTTTATTTAAATGAAAAATATTTCAAATTGTTGACTGTTCACTTTGTCTTATGTCTAGTAGTTATTGCGGTGCAAATTTAGTTTAATCAAAATGGCTGTCAGTCATGGAGAGAAGTTGATATGCTGTTGTTGACAAAATTTAAGAGATAACGATAAGGACTGTATACTCTATCCTGGTGATTATGGTGTCCTTTATGATTTTGTTCCATGTGTGCTCGGTTAAATCTTTGTACAATAGACACAATAGTGACGACACTTAGATTGTCGAGATGGACGCATACTAGTATGAAAATTAAAGTGACGGTGCTTTAATTACTTTTTGCTTTATTATTACATATTATGCCAATCTGCGTAAGATTTGTCAATTCATTGTAATTTCTTGCGACAATCGTTTATATTACCGCCATTTTGAAGTGGTCTCATCCGTCCGTCCGTCCGTCAAGTTTTAAGTATTAAGTTTTGAATCTATGTTTATAATTCTATAGACCCTTTCACGATAACTGCAGTCCTGAATTTTGCACATGAGCTCATTGGCCTTTGAGTGGGTAAAATGCAACGTCATAATATATGTGACATCTTGATTAACTGTCCTACGGACGTCACTTTTGCGAGAACTGTAATCATTTTCCACTAAAAATCGTAGGAACGCATTTATCATGAAAATGTCTATTACAGAAAAACGGCAGTAGAATACCGAAGGAGCAAAGTACATGATCATATAAATCAAAGTCCAGCGACATTAATGCAAACGTTAGACACAGCACAAGAAGACGGAAAATTGTTGCTCACATGCTCTGTAAATGGGCCTTAATATTTCGGAATTTTTTTATATTGCCCTTGATGCTTGAAAGAGGCATGAGTTTTAGATTTTGACGAATTTATCATGCGATGCGAACACCTCATTCCTTTTGATTCTTTGATTTTATTTTCTTGCAGAATCGTTGCATATAGCATGTTAATACACAAATAGTTAAGTAAGTGAGAACTGAACCGTCAGTCTAAAACGAGCAATCTAAGGACAATGGCAACGTCGGAAAAACAAAGAAACACAGACATAACATGAGCACGGCACAGAAAAGAAAATGACGACACACATATATACAACAAAAATTGTGACTTCAAGATTGAGAACAACAGGCGTTGTACCATTGCTTAGTATTACCAAGTATTTGTAGAGATTTTGCCTCATTTGCATTTACTCCTGACCATATCTGTTCATTGTTAAATATATGCTTTGGGTTACAGTTTTTTAAAGACCATCGATAATTTTTTTTTCAAAAGAAGTATAGCCATGAATTTTGTGCATATGTTGGGTCATTTTCAGAATATGCTCAAATGTTGAAGTGGTGTCTGGTGAGTGTATTTATTAGATATAAATTCAATATATGCCACACTTGTATGTTTTCTTACTTTTTGGTAGTCGAACATGGCTGTAAACAGTATTTTGTGTCTATTTTTTTTTTTTTGGCTATTTTACAGTGTTTTGAGTGATGGTACTACTCAAAGGACACTGAGAACCAAAACCAATTTTTTGTTGTGAATGTATATAAACATTTGCCCTTTCAAACAACGGCAGTAGAATACCGAAGGAACAAAGGGGTGAAATTCACAAAAATCGAAGTCCAAAGACAGGGCAAAAACGAGAACACAGAAAACAATGACGTTAGACACAAAAACAATGACGCCAGACAGACACAAAGCACAGAAGCAGAAACCACAACATTCAGAACAAAGGCACTCACAGTGTGAACTCCAGTGAAACTGAGAGTGACATCAGGTGCTCCGGAAGGGTAAGCATGTCCTGCTCTGTTAACAGCACCCGTCACACTGTGAGTGATTCAATCCGGGAAAATGTCAAAGTCGGTAGTCAAATCCGGGAAGACGTGAATCTAGCTGAAAATGTCCACTTTCAAATGGCAGTTTGTTCATTTGGTTCTGGATGTCCCATACAGCGAATTTTTATAAAAACATTCAAATGGCAAGTTTGGTGGCCGAAACATTAATCCAAATGTACGAAAATACATTTGAATTGATGTTGTTTTGATAGTGTATATAACAGATGACCTGTTAAAGCAGTTTTCGAAAAGATATAATGCATTTGCAAAATCAGTATGCTAAATGAAATAAATTCACGGGAAAATGGCCATATCTCTTTGTAATAGCAATTCTTTTGGTATTCAACATAATTTTAACATTACTAATTTCAAACTATGACTAAATATTTGTTATATTTTGTGAGACTCTCAGAGGCCACATCTTTTAAAATTCAACGTAGATTCCAACNAAATTTAAAAAAAAAAAAAAAAAAAAACGATTTTAAAAAGATACTCAACTTTCATTAATCTGTCTTCAAAAATCCCTCAACATACGATCACTAAAAAGTTTAATTAATAGATATTAATCCCAGAATTCACAGTAACCTCGGAGTTTTGTGAAAACATTTGAAGTTTTAGTCCGAACTGTGAGTCAAGATCGTTTTACTTAATACGGGGATGGACATTTCTGTTTACCATCTACGACCTTTCAATAGCAATTGCTATTGAGTTGCTACAGTACAGAACACTACCGCAATGGAAGGGGGAGGTTTGGCGTGCAACTTTGAAATGCAAGTGACACGTTCTGACCATTGCGTTGGAAAATTTTCTAATTTCTCTGTCTTTTTGCATCATGGACTTTGGTTCTTGACAATTCCGTTCGGTCATTTTGCTATTACCCCCATACATAAAGACAATTCATTTTTCTCTATTTTACATAGCTTTGTCCGTAGATGATTTTGGCTTTCCATTTTGACAATTTTTTCCATTTGTTCTACTTTTTGGTCAATGTTCTTACAAATGTTTTGATTTTATCTACATTGAACAGACTTAACTTGTTGAAATGGCCCTATGCAGAAACTAAAGTAACTTCCGTATTTTCTTATTTATTACCACTGGACCGATGTAACTTCTAGTGGACTGCTAGTGCCCGAATTTATTCACCATCCTAAAAGTGAAGCAGTCAGTACTTCAGTGTTGACCCGAACACCGATATTTTGTTTGGAAACTACAATATCTAAATTTGGGCCAATCTTGTTTGAAACAAAGGAGCACCTTCCCCATGCATAGCTTTGTCCTTAGCTAATTTTTGGTTTTGCATTGTTTTTGTTAGGTTCTGTGTTCTCTTTCAGATACATGTTTTACGATTTTTGGTTTATTGTCTTCAAAATCTTTTAATTTGATCTGCACTGAAGAGACATTAGTCGTAAAAATTGCTATATGCAGAAACTATATTACAGTAACTTTGGTATTTTGTTATCAACAGGTCTGTTGATGATTGATTGATTGATTAGTTAGAGTTTAACGTCCAATGAGCAATATTTCAGCTATATTAGGACGAGAACAAGTTAATCAATTCAAAAAATTGAAAGTATCAGAAGAAAGAAATAAAGGTGGAAGGGACAACCTGGGCAACGACTTTTGACTGCCACTGGAAAATTGGAGAAATGGGTAGGGGCAGGAAATTTAGCCTTCCATAGGTCTGTTGATGAAGGAGAGGATATGGAGTAAATGCACATAGTTAAGTCTTTACAATTACATGGTAAAACAAGCAAAAGAACAACGCTTTTATTGTTGTTCTTCATCTTGAGGTCACCATGAGGCCTTCAACAATGAGCTTTGCTCATACCTCATAGCAAGTTCAAGACGGCCCCAGCAACGGTTTGAGCAGATATCTTTGCTAAATGTTAAACAACGCTAATAGTGTATCTGAATTTTTTATGTTTGCACAACAGTCGATGCAAGTAAAGGTAAATTTTGCACATGCAGATGCAGTGTCATGAATCAGACGGATGTGGCAATAAGTCACAAGGAAAATGATGGTATTGTATAACGTAGAATAAGCTGTAACTTTGATAATTAATACTAAATTTGTTGTTTTTATGTCTTTGATAGTTGAAAAGATCACCAGGCAATAAGCATTATGTCTAGACATTTTTTCAGGCAATAGGTCTATTTCCTAGTCTCTATGACTAATGCCTGAATCATTTCAGTAAATAACATTACTGCTTAGGCATTAGCTTATTGCCAAGGAAATAGGCTTGATGCCTGATTTATTGCCGATAACATATATAATGTTTCAAACCAAATATGACATTTGTAAGCTTCAGCTTAGGGGCGTTTCGAATTTTCAAAATTTCAAAATATTTGTTAGACAATTTCCGAAATGGCCATACTCATTAAAATTATTGCAGTTGGAGTAAATATATGTGTTATGGTCTCATGTTCATTTACTCCATATCCTTTCGTAAAAGATATTAGGATTGAAATAAACTATTGCAGTTGTACTCTGTTTAATGTAGAACATGCAGGCCTAAAATTTCCTGAAAAACTCAAGGACCATTTATTGCTTGGAATTCTCGGTAGTATCAAAAATACTACATTTTATTTAATTAAAAGAAACATATTAACTCACGTTGTTGTGTGATGCGCTGAAAAGCCAGTCAGATATTTAAATTTGTTTTTTAAGGTGATTAGATATTCCCCCAATTCTCTTAATTGGTCTTTACTGCTCAGTGATAGAAAGTTAAACCCTAGGACGGTTTTCCTTTGAATGTGGATAGAAAGAAAATACAGAAATAACTAAGTTGCAAAATTAAGTTTTCATATGATGTATACTTTTTTCAAGGAGTAACCCCTCATTAGCAGCATTAAAATCAAATAATACGGAAAGAATCCAGTATAAATTCATCCACCGGGTGCCATTCACGGAATGAAGCCTTAGTATTTTTAAGGGGTTAAAATTTTTATGAAAACAGTGAATTTCTATAAAACGCAAGGTACATTTTCATGTCAGACAAGTGTGACAATTGTATCGCTGAATACTTTCTGGGACCTTTTTTCCAGCAGCATTGGTATTGGCAAACTGGTTTCAAAATAAAAAAAAATCTGAAGTTGTATGGTAAATAACAAAATACCGAAGTTACTATGAATTTAATTTCTGCATGTGCCCATATCGACAACTTATGTCTCTTCAGTGCAGATAAAATCTTAACAATTGGAAGTCCATTAACCGAAATAAGTGTAAACACTGAGAGAGAATAAATAGCCAATAAGATCTAAATAAAAAAAAGCCAACATCAGCTAAGGACAGAGCTATGCATGAAGGAGATATTCCCTAGCTAGTTTCAAACAAAATTTCCCAAAATTTAGATATTGCAAATTTTCAAATAAAATCGGTGTTCGGGCCAGCACCGAAGCACTGGCTACTGGGTTGATGAAAACCTTCAGGGACTAAGAGTCCTCCCGCAGAGGCATCGGCCCCGTGGTAATAAATAACAAAATATCGAAGTTACTGTGAGAATTGTCTCTGCATAAATAAAACAAGAGTTCAATATGAACACAACCTGGTCAAAAGTCAGGGTCGACAATAGTATTGGCAAAAAGTGACCAAATTAAAGGCTTCAATAGTACTAAAAGCTGATTTGCAGGAGATTCAAACTGTAGAAAAAAATAGTCACCTTCTAATCTAGCGAAATGACTAACCAATCAGATTTCGGCTTACGAAATGATTGTCATTTCTTACAGACTTAACATTTAAATGTCACAGTGACTATGAATATATGTCCTTTAGCTAACCGGCACTTAAGCAGCGAGCACTCTTAGACCCATCTTTCTAAATTACGTTTTGTCGTATATTTGTCTTTTAAGTGGTCATAGAGGTATTGGGTTTTATAATACTATATATTGAAACGGGACAGATTAAGTGGGTAAGGGTAACCATAAAACGGCTTAATCCTACCACTGACTTGCTAGTGCAAGTACCAAGTCCGGCTATCCCGAGTTCCTATCGTAGTGTCTTCATATGTGTTTTTTCTAGTGCAGTTCGCTTGTGAAATGTGCATTTGATTGTAGTTTTTGGCCATTGTAGCTGTTTACTTTTATCATTTGTAACAGAGTTCACTGTAAATATAGTTTCTGCATATCAGCATTTTGTTTCTTACCCATAACTTGAAGTCATCACTACAGAAGTTTTACGGTCGACATCACGATCTTGTGGACCGCTATGGGATATCTGTTTCCCAGTTACCTTATCAGCTAAGTTTGTTTTTCCTCTACCAGATTTGACTTTACGACCGGGGTGAACATGTTCAACATGATAGGTGTCTTATTAGAAACAGGAGATGCTTACTATTCAGGTGCACCTGATCTCCACCATGTTTTTTTTATTTGGTCCGTGTTGTTCATATTTGTATGTGTGTGTTTCTTCATTTGTCTTTTCTGTGCTGTACTCATGTTATGTCTCTGTTTTTCCCATGTTGCCATTGTCCTTGGATTATTTATTTTAGACTGACGGTTTGGTTCTCACTTACTAAAAAAACAAGAGTAGTTCTAATCAAAACATTCAGATATACAAGGCCATTAGTTTCATGTGGAGATAAAAATAAAAAAAGATTCCAATGTATATTGACCATATCCATATAATAACTTTTTAAGTCAACAATAACATCGAGGTAGGGGAATTTGATGTTTTACTTTATTTTGACAAAATGTTTACAATAACAACGGCAGTAGAATACCGAAGGAACAAAGGGGTGAAATTCACAAAAATCGATGTCCAAAGACAGGGCAAAAACGAGAACACAGAAAACAATGACGTTAGATACAAAAACAATGACGCCAGACAGACACAAAGCACAGAACCAGAAACCACAACATTCANGTTCTCACTTACTAAAAAAACAAGAGTAGTTCTAATCAAAACATTCAGATATACAAGGCCATTAGTTTCATGTGGAGATAAAAATAAGAAAAATTCCAATGTATATTGACCATATAATAACTTTTTAAGTCAACAATAACATCGAGGTAGGGGAATTTGATGTTTTACTTTATTTTGACAAAATGTTTACAATAAGATGATTTCCGGTTTCATGCTTCAAATTGTCATATGCAAAAGGAACCTTAAATTAGTCTAAAATGGCCTGTTTGATTTTATGCTAAATTTCGTAACAAATAACAACACACCGAGGTTACTGTCAATTTTGTTTCTGCATTTGCTCATTTCGACAACTTATGTCTCTTCAGTGCAGATAAAATCAAAACATTTGGAAGTCAATAAACCGAAATACATGTAAAACTGAATGAGAACAAATAACCAATAAGATAAAAGCCAAAATGAGCTAAGGACAGAGCTATGCAAGGGGAGATACTCCTTAGTTTTAAACAAAATTTTCTAAAATTTATAAATTGCAAGTTTCCAAATAAAATCGGTTTTCGGTCCTGCACCGAAGTACTTGTTACTTCAGAATTAAATAAAACAAATATTTCAAAATATTTTGTAAAGGCAAAGTTAAAAGAGGCATATATAATATCATGGAAGAAACAAATCACCAAGTGTTCACACAGTAAACTACGTACATATATGAAATTCAAAATAAATCAAGGATTTGAAAATTATTTAACAAGGATCAGTAGTTTTGAGCTAAGGAGAAGCTTAACAAGATTTAGAGTTTCATCATTTGCAAATTGAAACAGGTAGATACATGGGTATCCCTCCTCAACTAAGATTATGTCAGCACTGTAACTCGGGTGACGGAGAAGATGAACTTCATTTTTTGATTCCTTGCACCAAATACACGAATGAAAGACAACACTTGTATGACAATATATTACAGTCTTGTCCAAATTTCATTAATTTGAATTCCCAGGAAAGATTGGTATGGATGATGTCTTGTGAAAATACAGATGTATTAAAAGAACTATGTAAATTTCTTCATGTACACTGTAAAAGATTTTGAAAAAGGCATAGATTGATTATACTCGATGCACTTGTTTATCTGCTTTACACACGAGGTGGAAAGCTGATTTATAAGAATCAGCATATCCTTAAGCACCGTCCCTTGGTGTCTCCTGCAGATAAATGACCCTTTTTAAGGTAATTTATTTTTCATATAAAAACTCTAATTGTTTATGGTCTTGTTTATCTACATTTAACACGAGGAGGAATGCAATAGATTGCATCCCCTAGATCACTGTCCCTTGGTGTCTCTTGTAGCTACACAACCCCATGACAGTTATTGTAATTTGGTCTGCGGTGTTGTTTAATAGATATTTATTTTTATGTAATAAACTTTAAGTATCGGTATATACGTATAATCCCAGAAAGGCTGTCTTGAGTTACCCGGGTTCCAGTGCTGTACCGGGTCAATATACATTTTTTGATAGATAATGGTATATATAACATAGCTAATTGTTGTTATAATGCACATTAATTTTTTCAATCTGTTCTATTTTGCTCAAACTAGTATGCATGTTTGTATGTATGTTTTTAATCATGTGTGTTTTATGTCATTTCCCCCTGTGGGTCCATGATTGGTACAATAAAATATTTGATTTGTTACGGGGTTGGTGAATACCCTATGAGTAAATACCGAACTTGCTGTCAATTTATTTTCTGTATATGGCCATTTCTGCAAATTATGTATCTTCAGTGCAGATAAAATCTAAACATGTTAAAGAACTGATAGAGAACAAATATCCAATATGATCTAAATGGAAAGCTAATATCAGCTAATGGTAGGCTTACACTGCCGATCAAAGCAACTCGGCCGAACTCGATCTATGATTCTAATATGGCTTCCTGTATTAGCTTTGTAAATAGAGTCATGTTATAATACCAATATAACACTCTTAGCACATGCGCAAAAGATGCATATGTGTCGTCCGAGAGTTTGATGCCACGGCGACATATATGTCGTCCGGGGGTTGAATGCCAAGGCGACATATATGTCGTTTTTGTAATACAGTTTTCGTTTGTAAATAAAATCTATATTTTAGAATTAGAAAAGTGTCTATTTTTGTTCCAACGACTCTCTATTGTCACATTGATTTCTCATCAATGACGTCACTTGGTAATGACGTTTTGATGACGTCATTGTAATGGAAAAGGGGTGACAGATTTTTTTGGAACGATGTCGGTGAAGACAGCACAACAGCACTTTGCGTTTTTTTCGTCCGAAAAATCGATTTAGCAAACTACGGGAAAAATTGTGCAAACATTAATGTCAATGGGCATATTTTTCATATATTTTATAATGATCATTTATCCAGAATAAATTATCCGGCATAGTTTACACAAGTTTGTTATCAGTTTATTAGGCTAAAAACACAAAAAACCTGATTAATAATTACTCAATAAGGTAGCGGTGAATTAGTTGACCATTGTGGTGATTTAGTAATTTAGTAGACCATTAGAACAATTTCCAAAAGGTGAACATGATTTTCTTCCACAATTTGCATTGACGTCGCGCACGGTGTTAGTGCTTCATTATATTTCTGGTGCAGTTGTATTACAAATAGCTACGCTTTTCTAAACATTTATCAAATATTAAACATATCAGGCATCAATTTAACCGTCTTTGTCCAAACTTTAAGTTTATTTTGATGAAATATTGCATATTCTGACTATAAAATTGAAATTTGAACAAAACATTTAAAATAAGTGATTAAATTGCGCTGTAGACGCGTAACTTAATTTGCAACTAAAAATATTCAAAACAGCAGAACAAAACACGATTTACCGAAAAAATACTCCATTACTTCTCTATGAAAATCAGAAAAGTCCACAAAATAGTTATATGAACGTATTTATTCCGTAACGAAACGTCTTCTGTGCAAGATGGCCAACTTCATCTGAAAGTGGGGATGTAGACGCTGAATTTACTGGAAATATTCTGCTGACCAGGAAAGGTAAACTATCCAAAATATATATTTTCCTTTATTGATATCAAAACAAACTTATCCATGAAGAATGTGCATGTTAAAAAGAACAGAATAAATTAAAAAGTGATGAAATCAAAAACAATCCGTTCAAACTTCGCCTTTTTTCAATTTCTAATGAAAATGTCCCCTAGTGTTACGCGACCGCAAATGCATTTCGGCTCCTCGTATTTCGCGTCTTGTAATTTTTTTTACCGAACGGTTGGATACATTTTGAAGACATAATCTCAATGTGCTTTTCAAAGAATTTTTGCGTTTAAAAAAGTGACTGATTTTGATAAAGATTAGCATCTATGCAAGCATTTTGCCATTTCTTAACAAAATGTCCCCAAGGGACGCTTTACGTAATTCCAGTTTGTCGTCGTCATCGCAACGTTTTCTGCTTTCGTTCGATAGAGTTCTAAACAAAGTACT
>MJUU01012119.1:0-22187 GCA_002080025.1 Modiolus philippinarum | reverse complement strand
GTCCCCTTTGAAAAATGTGCCCGGCAAGCCAGCGGGGAACTAGTTTAACATTGTACCTTATGGGAAAACACATTCAAAGATCTTCTCCTCTGAAACTACTTGTCCAATCGAAACAATACTTGGTCACAACTTTCCTTAGTTAGTCCCCTTTAAAACAATGTGTCCGGCAAGTCCCCATCAGATCCTCGATGGCCAACAGCGGGGAACTTAGTTTAATATTGGACCCTATGGAAAACACATTCAAAGATCATCTCCTCTGACACAGTGGGCCATAAATATCACACTAGAAATGAGACCCTTTATCACTGAGGTTATTGTCTATGATAGCTTTGGACCAGGTGAGCTACAGGCTCTTGAGAGTCTCTAGTTTCAGATCAAATGAAAACATTTGGAAGTCATTGAACTGAAATACTTGTAAAAGCTGATAGAGAACAAATTATCAATAGGATCTGAATAGGAAAGCCAAAATCAGCTAAATCAAATCAAATTGCCGGTCTGTAAGAAGCTGTTCATTTAACGACCAATAATTTCTAATTGAGTTGTTTACCATAGTTGCAAATTCTAAAAAGTTGTTTCTGATTAAAGTTTTATTGTGTTTTTCTTTGTAGTATGAAATAATGTAAACGCTTGCAGTTAGATTATGAACTGTGATCTTGATAATGTAAACGCTTGCAGTTAGATTATGAACTGTGATCTTGATTTTCCTCAAAATTGGTATACATGAACCGAATAAGAATTGATGACTACGTGTGCAAAACTTAATTTCCTCCCTTCCACTCATTGCTTCTGAAAAAAGTTAATAGCTACTTTAAACATCCTCGCTCTACTTTGAGTATTGAAATTTATTTTACCTTTGCAGTCTATGGCACTCCAAAACAACAAAAATTGGATAAAATAGCATTATCTCAGGTAATGCATTATTATCTGAATTTTTACGGTTTTGGCACACATTACTTGACATACATTATCTGGTTTCCTCCAGATAAGTACATATAAATATTTTACACCTGGATCGATATGAAATTATGTGGTAATAATGTTTTATCTGCAAATAAAATAGAATTACACAGTAGTTTGTTATATCTGCATTTTTATGGTTTTAGCGTGCAATAATGTGTGTTATCTGTATCTGTTTTATCTAACAACCAATCAGACGTAATATCTGCGGGTTAATCGCATTATCTGATTTATTTTGCAACCAATAAGACGTAAATAGATAAATTTCAATAATTAATCAAATTAAGTCTTTATCAGATCAAAGTATATATACTAAAAAAATATGTAATTATGAAAGCCTAGCGAATTTTGGAATTGTAACAGACATTTTTCTTTTTTTCTCGCTTTTTGTTCAGATTTATCCATTTGCCATTTGTAACGAATTTTGTATATTATTCTGTATTTTCTCTGTGTCTTTTCTAAAAGTGGTTTATGTGAATAAAGTTATGTCTATCAATCAAAAATTACAATATCACAATATTTCATTTTTAAAATTACGTGTCTCGTCCTCCAGTCACCCTTGATCGTTACTTAAATGAATATTCTATGAAATATACATGTAAGTGTGCTACCCTCGCAGAATTGAGTAATTGTTAATTGAAACCATCAAAAATAATTCATCATATCAACTAAAAAATCAAAAAAGTATATTTCTTTTAAAATGTATTGTGCGGAGACTTCAAATTTCGTCTGAATACAAAAAAACACACAAAAAACACTACATTTTCAAGGACCGAGAAAAATTGCAAAGTTATAATATCGAAAGATTATGTTTTTTATTGAAGAAATATTTTGCATTCTCTGTATTTTTCAAAACAATAGAAGTAAGGAATTGATTGATAGTCATTTTTCTAAAAAAAATTATGGCAATTTGACATTTATCATTAGATAGTTCAGTACCTGTTACCTGATAAGTAAGTTCATTACTTGTAAACAGATAAGCAAGATGATACCCTATTACCTCCAGATAAGCATGTATTATCTCAGTAATTCATAGAGACCTATGTTAATTTTTTTTCTATTTGTCATTATCTGGAGGAAATGATATAATATTTGCGTCAAGACCACAAAAAATACCGATAATGTATACCTGAGATAATGCCATATTATCTAATAATCTAATTTTTGTGGTTTGGCATGCCATACACGTCACTAGATACAACTTGTAATTGGAGACCCAAGCAGCTAACTTAAATTTTTTTTGTCAGATTTCTTTACATTTTAGAAATCAAATAGTAAAATACTTCACTACCGTACACAATAAATCTGCAGGAACTAAACTCCCGGAATTACGGAAGCATGGAGGGGACATGTGAAATTTTGTTTCTATCTCGTGGCCACGACATACTAAGTCGTGGTCACGAGATAGCTATATCGTGGCCACGAGATATTAACTCGTTCCCACGACACACTAAGTCGTGGCCATGAGATAGCTATGTCGTGGTCATGAGATACTAACTCGTTCCCACGACATACTAAATCATGGCTACGACATACTAAGTCGTGGCAACGAGATACTAACTCGTTCCCACGACATACTAAGTCATGGCCACGACATACTAAGTCGTGGCTTCGAGATACTAACTCGTTCCAATGACATACTAAGTCGTGGCCACGAGATAGCTATGTCGTGGCCACGAGATACTATCTCGTACCCACGATATACTAAGTCGTGGCCACGAGACAGCTATCTCGTTCCCACGACATACTATCTCATTCCTACGAGATACTAACTCATTCCCACGACATACTAAGTCGTGGCCACGAGATAGCTATGTCGTGGCCACGACTTAGTATATCGTGGAAACGAGTTACTATCTCGTAGACACGACTCAGTATGTCGTGGCCACGAGATGCTATCTCGTTCCCAAGAGATACTATCTCGTTCTCAGGACATACTAAGTCGTGGCCACGAGATATCTATCTCGTTCCCACGAGATACTATTTCATTCCTACGAGATACTATCTCTTTCCTACGAGTTACTAAGTCGTGGCCACGAGATAGCTATGTCGTTCCCACGAGATACTATCTCATGGCCACGACATACTAAGTCGTGGCCACGAGATACTAACTAGTTCCCACGACATACTAAGTCGTGTCTACGAGATAATAACTCGTTCCCACGATATACTAAGTCGTGGCCACGAGATACTTAGTTATCGTGGGAACGATATAGTATCTGATGGCCACGACATAGCTATCTCGTGGCCACGACTTAGTATGTCGTGGGAACGAGTTGGTATCTCGTGGCCTAGACATAGCTATCCCGAAGCCATGACTAAGTAAGTCGTGAAAACGAGATAGAATCTCTTGGGAACGAGATAGCTATCTCGTGGCCACGACTTAGTATGTCGCGGGAACGAGATAGTATCTCGTGGCCACGACATAGCTATCTCGTGGCCACGACTTAGTATGTAGTGGGAACGAGATAGTATCTCGTGGCCACGACATAGCTATCTCGTGGACACGACTTAGTATGTCGTGGGAACGAGTTAGTATCTCGTGGCCACGACTAAGTATGTCGTGGCCACGAGATAGAAAAAAAATCAGATGTCCCCTCCATGCTTCCGTACGGAATAATTGGGGGGCTGATAAGTGGGTGCCTTTCTCCTTTCAACACTTGTCCAAACGTGAAAAGAGTGGTAGGTATCATGCTGTGCTCGTCTATCCTTTTTATTTCTAGATAAAGTTGGTTATAAGTCTCTCACTTTTTGCCATAGGTTATTCATTTAAATTCGACTACGTTTTCCACTCGTGTGCATGGTTTTCCTAGTCTACGTGAACGCCATGCATTACCACAAACCCTGTTTTTTATTCACCCCAACCCCATGCATAAAAATTCAAGGTATTCGTCATAATCATCCATGTTTGTTTTTCCTGTGTATTTGTAGGTTTTTGTCAAACAAAACTGGTCGTGTAAACAGATATTTTGACAAAGCTTTTTTGACAAAGTTTTCCATAAAAAACTTTGACAAAGTTTTTGATAGAAAACTTTGATCGTGTAAACGGGCCTTCAGAAACGACGATAATCTCTGCACTGCCCTGTTGGACACAGAGACCCTGGGCGTAATTTTTTTTAACATTTTGGAAATCAAATTATAGAATGCAGTTTGACCTCAGTTCAACTTAAGATTCCATGACGTCATAACACTTCCGGTTCAGATGAGACTTCAAAGCATTTTCACAATACGTTAAAGAAATCAAAATTTAATTAATATGAAACCATATTAAATAACAAAAGTAATCATATCAAAACTGAAAAAAGTTCAAGTTTCAACTGAAACACAAAACAAACAAGGGGCTTTCAAGAGCATGTACCGCTCACCTGACCCTTGATTAACATAGACATTTTATGTTAAAGAGCCCATAGAAGATTAAGGAGAGAATATAATTGTTAGTGTTTCTCATGGGTCAAATGTTAAACTATGTTCCTGCTTGCAGCCATCTTGGATAAAATGTGAACCTGAGAAAAAAATCATTTTTCTTTGCAGAGAACCACATAAAGGCTATTGTGACCAAGTTTGGATCCATTGGCTAAGCAGTTTCAGAGGAGGAGATCTTTGAATATGTTTTCCCATGGGGTGCAATTTAAAACTAAGTTCCCGCTGGCCACCATGTTGGATAAAGCGCAGACCTGAAAACCACCTGTTTTTTGCAGGAGACCACGCAAAGACTATTGTGGCCAAATTTTGTTCCAATTGGCTCAGCAGTTTCAGAGGAGAAGATCTTTGAATGTGTTTCCCATAGGGTCCAATATTAAAACTAAGTTCCCTGCTGGGCTGGTGGTCCTCTTGAATATAGAAGGGACTTGAAAAACTCCATATTTGCAGGGTTCATCCAAGGACTACTGTGGTAAAGTTTGGTTCTAATTTGTCCAGTAGTTTCAGAGAAGAAGATCTTTGAATGAGTTTTCCCATAGGTCCAATCTTAAATATGTTTCCGCAGGTGGCCATCTTAGATATAGCGCACACCTGAAAAACAATTTTTGCAGAGGACCATGGTGATATTCTGATGATCGATTATAATCGATAATCGATCGATTTTCAACATGAAATCGATTAATCGATTATGATTTTGAATAATCGATAATCGGGTGCCAATTATTTTGCCGAAAATTAAACATTTTTCAAGAAAAGGCATTTTTTTCTGTCTGATAATACCACAAAGGGTGAAATATAGTAATGAAATTGTTTTGTCAGAAGTGGATCTCTCTTGATATAGCACATTGTTTAGAATTGTTATCAAAATATTCCACTGATGTATGTCTCATGTATACAACAGGTGATAATTATATTTTCAAATGGACACTGAAAATTAATATGTTTGAATTTATGCAATACAAAAGCTTAAACCAAACTCTACATGAACTATAAAGATATCCGATTTTAATCGATGATCGAATCGGAAAATACGTCCGATTATTTCGATTAATCGATTATGATTTTTTATCCGAATCCCGCCCCGGCCATTCGGGCCAAGTTTGGTTCTAATTGGCTTGACATTTTCAGAGGAAAAGATCTTTTGATGTTTTTGCCCATAGGGTCAAATATTAAAACTATGCTCCCCGCTGTCGGCCATGTTTATAGCGCGGACCTGAAAAAAACACCTTTTATGCAGGGGACCACCAAAGGACTGTTGTTGCCAAGATTGCTCAGTAGTTTCAGAGAAGAGGGTCCAATGTTAAAATATGTTTCCCGCTGGTGGATATCTAGGATACAGCACGGACCTGAAAAACACCCTTTTTGTAAGAGACTACCCAAGGACTGTTGTGGCAATGTTAGTTTAATTGCGTCAGTAGTTTTAGAGGAGAAAATATTAAAACGTGTTTTCCCATAGGGTCCAATGTTAAAGTAAGTGAAAACCGAACCTTCAGTCTAAATAGAAAAAGCCGAGGACAATGGTAACGTCAGAAAAACAAAGAAAGAAAAACATAACATGAGCACGACACAGAAAAGAAAATGAAGACATACACATACATTATACAAAAATGAACAACCCCTGCTTCTTATAAGACACCCATCGTGTTAAACATGTCACTCCGGTAGTAAAGTCAAATCCGGTAGAGGTAAAACAAACTTAAGTGGCAAAGATCTGTTGTCATCTGGGAAACAGATATCCCATAGCGGTGCGCAAGATTGTGATGTCGACCGTAAAACTTCTGTACTGATGACTTCCAAGTTATGTGTAACATAACCTTGCTTATGTAGCCTGTTTGTAAGCAACCGAGCTCTATCAAGGTAGTCATTGTATCGGACCACATGCCCTTTAGTGGCGAATAAGTTAGGAGATGTAAACTCAATATGCCGGTGCTTTTGGAATGTTGCTACAAAGAAAAGGGAAGTTGACAATTGGAAAAGTGAAGTCATTGCGTTTCTGATACAGCCTAGTTTGTAGTGTACAAACTATGTTCCCTGATTGCGACCATGTTGGATATAGCGCGAACCAGAAAAACACCTTTTTGCAAGTACTATTCAAGGACTATTGTAGCCAAGTCATAATTTTGTCAAAAATTTGCAATGAAGAAAGGCCATTTTTTTTTAAATCTGATAGCCTCGTTCTGACTTCACATTTCTGTTGATTTTTATAACTGTATTGGAGGTGGTCAATAATTCTCCAAATTAACCTCATGCAACATAAAATATGATATGGACTGATCTTCCTTGAAATATTTTGGTTGAAATGTGCCTATAATAAGAATTTTTAAAAATAACAAGAAATGGATGCCATGGTTACCATGGCAACGGATGTCAATAATAATAAATTAGGATTATTTTTGTGATTCATAGGTTAATATCAACTTTTATTAACCAGTAAAAATGCCTAACCTTTATAAAATACAAGTATACATTACAACAGGGTCATTATTGAATAAACAGTACCATGAGATAAGTTCCGGTCCATTATGAAATTAACAGGGCCATTACAGGATTCAAGATGGTGGCTGTGTAGTTCACTTGGTATCTTTAAAGGACAAAATCATGATTAAATCATATATTTACAGTAAACTACACATTTCTGCATTCTTTGTATAGGCGAAGTACTAGAAAATTGAAAATTTTCTTCTTCCAGGTAAGGAACCGGATTCGAAACACGAATGTATTTGGTTTCGCGAAAACTAGACGTTTGCGGGGCGACACAACTAGTCTTCATCTCGTATTTGCAGGTAAAATCTCGGTATATACAATTAAAACTATGTACATGAGGTTGGTGTTTATTTCCTCCCAGAGCATGCCTTCAGGGCAGCACTGAAGCTCTCTACTGTATCAGCCGAGTTCACTGATGTAGGCATTTGGTCCCAATCTCCGATGGTTCTTGGAATGAATGAATTGCCGTACACGTCGTTGTTGGTTATCTCCTAGAAGTAGCGATTTTCTCCTCGAGTTCTCCGGTCACTGGGTTTGAGGAACTCGTGCCTGTTGATGTCTACAAGGCCATGCTGGCTTTTATATAACATAGATAACCGGTTTGCCTTCCTTCTTTCTTCTAGGTTTCCCATTCTAATTGTTTTATCACATTTGTTACACAGCCAGGTGTACGATATGTGTAGTTGTTGTTCGCAAATCTTGCTGCTCTTTTCTGTACTTCTTCCAATTTCTTTATCTGTTTTTGTGTTGTTGGGTCCCACACTCTGCAAGAGTATTCTAGTGTAGGTCTTTCAATTGTTGTATAAGCCGCTGCTTTTACTGGCGTTGTACAATCTCTTAGGTTGCGTCGAATGAACCCGAACGTTCTGTTTCCCTTCATTACAATGTTATCAATATGTCTATCCCATGATAAATCCTTGTTGATGGTGACTCCAAGGTATTTGCTGGCATCTACAGTTTCTAGGGTGTGTCCGTGTAGTTGGTAATTTCTTGATATGGGTTTTCTATTCCTTGGTGATATTCGAATCACGATACATTTCTTTGCGTTGAAATTCATTTGCCATTTATTTTCTTAATCTTCCAGCGATTTAAGATCTGCCTGTAGTTGTTCACTACCTGCCTGGTTGGAGATCCTCTTATAGAGTAAGCTGTCATCTGCAAATAGTTTCGTGATCGAGAATGATGTTGTTTCTGGCATGTCATTAATGTAAGTCAGGAATAAGAGGGGACCAAAGACAGTTCCTGTGATATACCTGATAATACTGATGCTTGTGACGACATTGTTCCTTCCAGCACAACTCTCTGCATTCTGTTTTCTAGAAAAGAGCGGATCCATCTGTTCGTTATCTGGTTCACACCGTAGCATTCTAGTTTGTGTAGCAGTCTGAAGTGGGGTACTTTGTCGAAGGCTTTTGCAAAGTCTAATAATATGATATGATACCCCTTTGGCTAGTTTAATAGCTATATCGTGGATGGTAACGATGAGTTGTATTTCGCATGATCTTCTTGTACGAAAACCGTGTTGAGCATCAGTTAGGATATTGTTTTTCTCATAGTGGTCCATGATGATACTATGGATTATATGTTCCATGACTTTGCAAGTGATTTATGTAAGAGAAAACGGCCTATAATTTGCTGCAAGATATCTTTCGTCCTTTTTAAACAGGGGCGCGATATTGGCATCTCTCCAATACTGAGGTACTTTCCCCGTGTCGAAAGATTTTTGAAATATTGATGTTAGTATGGGTGCTACTTCGTCTGTTGCTGATTTTAAGACAACTGATGGTATTGAGTGTGGTCCTGTGACCTTGTGTTGTCTCAGGTTTTTTAATAACTTAACTATACCTTTGGTCTTGATTTTGATGTTATCCATTATGGTATAAAGGCTTGGTCCCTTGTTTGGAAAATTATGTATGTTTTCCTTGGTGAAGACCGACTGGAATTGGTCATTCAGAATTTCAGCTTTGCTTTTGTTGTCACTTTGTAGAAATCCCATTTTGTTTTTAAATGGGGCTACTCCAATCCATTCCTGACCTTTACTTTTGATATAGGACCAAAATGTTTTAGAATTTTCTTTTCTGCACTTACTTGCTCCATATATTCCCTGTTAGCCTTCCTGGTCTCGAATTGTGCTTCTTGTTTTAAGCGTTTGTATCTGTCTAGGTCTCTCTTCTTCTTGGTTTTCCTTGCTTTTTATAGGCTTTCTGTTTTTGATTTATTTTCCGTCTGATTTTGGTGTTCATCCATGGATGGGTATGCCTCCTTTGTGACATTTTAGTTGGAACTCTTTTATCTATGATTGTATGGATAGCAGACTTGAAAGCATTCCACATTGTGTCGCTATCGCTATTAATGTGTTTTTGAAGGCTTCTTCTAAGTCCCTTATATCGTTTTGATGTTATATATGTCTGCTTTCTTCCAAAGGTAAATTTTCCTTTTAATTAGTTTTGGTTTGAAAGGTCTGTATGCTAGATCTAAAGGACGATGTCGTGGTCGCTATTTCCTATAGATGGTTATGGTTTGTACCTTAGTTTGAATGCGGGGTGTGAAGTAAGCATTAAATCCAGGATGTTGTCTTTTCTGGTAGGGAAGTCAACTATTTGTTCTAAACCATTGTCTGCTATTATGTCTAATAGGGTTTGGTTGACTTTTTTGGAGTATTGGTTGCCAGTAATGGATTGGTCATTCCAGTTAATATCTGGCAGGTTGAAATCGACCCTTAATAATATGATATCCTTTTGGTGTTTCCTTCTGATGGTGTCATATAGTTTCCATAACGAGAACTAGTTGATTATGCAATAAATTTTGCAAATGTTTGAAAGCGAGGCTTGCCGAGCTTTTAAACGTTTGAAAATTTATTTAACGAGATGTGAGAAATTTCATAATTAACGTGTTTAAGTTGTGGAAACTGTTTCTCTAATGATTGGACGAAAAACACCGAGGATTGTATTCCGAATAAATTTGGCGGGAAATTTCACGAAACTTGTTCTCCTCTCTAGAGAGGAGAACAAATGTTTCCACACCGCTCAGGAAACGTGAAAACTGAATTGAAATTAAAGAATATTTTTTCTTTCATTGTTCCAAGGAAATTATCATCTATTTTGTCAGGTGGTCGATAATTAATATGCACCAATTAATACTTTCTTGTTTCCGTCTGTGCAGACTGTTCCAGTCACCAGCTCAGTTTGTTTACTTTTTGTGATGTTACTTAACTGTAGGTGTTGTTTGGCTGCGATAATTACTCCCCCATGCGGATCATTTGGTCGGTCTCTGCGTTCGACGTCGTATTGGTAGTAGTCAGGTATAATCTCGCTGTTCTGTTCCAAGTATAATATCTGGATCTGTTGTTTTCTAACAATGTTTCCAGTTGTTTCCCTTTCTTTCTTAAGCTCTGAAATTCTAAGGTGTTTCTTTGCTGTTTGTTAAGTTTTAATTTTCTCTACTTTTGGTGGAGACGTCATAAATGGTTTGTCTGTGCTGTTAAATGACATACTGGAGTCAAGTAATGTTGAAGTTATGCTAGATCTTGAAGGCGATGGTATGGAATCCTCAGTTACTCTATCTATGAGGTGTGGGTCTGTCGATATATTAGGAGATGTATGTGACTCTGGAATGTTGTATGTTATTGTGGATGAACTGTTTTGTTTAGAACATGATGGACAGGTATATGCTTCATCGCTTTTTCCAAGGCTGCTAAATTCCCTTGTAGACATGCCAATACATAGTGTCCACTGGTCGCAGTCATCACATGCTATTGATTCTGTTTTACAAGATTTATGACATATTGCACATGGAAACTTAGGTTTTCTAGGTCCGGGGTTTTATTCAATGCCGCTTATTATAAGTTGTTGTAAGGACCGTGGCAAGAATGAATGAACATTACTATCTGAAGCGTTTCTATCTGTCTATGTTATAGTCGATGTTCGTTAAGCCTGTCCGATTGATTCATCATTGAGAAGCTATATATATATAATAATTATCACATATGATCTATCCTCCTTCGGACACTGAAACAAAATGTGTGTAGCGACTTTGAACAGCATGAAGCATACGATGACTCCAAATACGGGAGATTCCTGAACATTCACATGATATGAGTTTCAACCCTTTTCTGTTCTGTTGTTTTACTTTTGCACTTTTCTGTGGCTTGGCTCTTCTAGCCTCTCTGTTTGCTTTAGATTTTCGGCATATTCTGAGATTTGTTGTCAATGTTGTTCTAGCTCCAACTTTGCGCGAGCAAATTCTCTTTATAGCAGTTAAAGTTTCATTTCCCACGGCTGCTTCTGTGTGATTATCTTCTGAGGATTCCTGATCCTTCAAGTCCGTGTCCGAGGAGTTATGATAAACAATGTATGGAGACAAAATGGCTTGGAAATAGGTTGGCTGATCTGTGATTAACAGTGATTCATACGTAAAATGATATTTCGTACACAAACGTCTTGTTCCTACATCTAATGAAAAGTCTGTAGCACTACTGATGTCTTCTTCAATCTCTTCGATATCAAGTTCAAACACGATCTTGTTGTCTACCTCTACAAGCCTGTCATGAAGCCATCATACTGCAGCAAGATGATTAATATGGAAGTTCTGTTCAATTTCTGTCGACTTCCCGTTGTCTTCTAATTTCTCCAATATAGTGGTTGCGGCATTTCTGTAGCAATATCTGACATTTGCTAAACTATCCATTGGTCAAACGGCACCAAATGTAAGGACCGTGGCAGGAATGAATGATAAACACAGCTGCTCTGTTGAAACGTTTACTTCAGATGCTACCGATGTAGCTACGGCGACGTTGTCGTTGACGTTACAATCTAAGTACCACGATTTCAAGGGGACGTCGTGTCCCGCGTATTTCCCGACAGTTGTATCAGTATTTGTTTGCTCCGTTCCTTAGCTGCTTGAAACATTGGTCTGATGATCCATGTGTCTGATTTGTGTTTGGTGGTTTTCATCCAGTAATATGTTTGCATTAAAGGCGTTACTGGATTTATGTATTGAAATGAGAGAAGTATGTTGGTGCCCGATGTTATAGTGCCACTTGTGTCTCGATGTTTAAATGTTACTTGCCTAGGCAAGGATACGTGTTTTTAGTACCATGGAGTGTTGCATCCAGGAAATAATTGATATAAGGATCACAGTGTATTGGAACATTTTGTTTTCCCTATATGAAGAGACTAGTAATCAGTAGAAAAACCTGATAAGATTAACTCACCTAAAAGTTTTACCACTCCTACTGTAAGTCCTAACAGCAGTTGCTGTACTATTTGTGGTGATGTCACACTAAGTAGTCCAGGTAAGTATAAGACATATTACAGTTGTTACTATTAAAACTAAAGGCAATTTTTAGTAGTAAAACCTGATAAGATAAACTCTCCTAAAGTTTTTACTACTGCTGCCTGTATGGTTACTGTCTATCGGCCATTAACTTTCTTTGCTCGAATAATGAGTCTATTTCTTCCTGTTCTACTCGGATAGTAATCAGTTCAGTGTCTGGTATTATATCGAAGCAGTCGGTGTAAGTGTCCAAGAGTAACTGCTTGGTAATCGCTAGGCTCAGCAGGTATCCTGGGTGAATGCCATCTCTCTTATTAATAGATATATTTATTGATTTTCTTGTGTTGCCTCTAGATCTTTTTCTCCCCCTTGAATAATATCGGCTGATTTTTACTGATGTTTTTCCAAGTTGTTGGTTCAGACTGTAAATAATGGAATGTAGTTGTTGTATCTGATTGGTGACTAAGAAGTCTTCTACTTCAAAAATTTCTGGTGAATTATTACTTTTATATTTATTCCAACTGGTTATCGATACGATGGGACAGTCGATGAATTTTATTTCTGCATTTTCATTTTTACTGACAATATGAATGGATCTTTTGAATTGATTTTCTATTTCCTTAACTGTTTTGTTGCTATTGTGTCTGAGTTTGATATATTTGCACTCTTTCTTAGTGAAGTCACAAGTTCCTGATCATAGGTAAATGATGATTTTATTATGTCTTTTAATTGCCTTATCTATTCTAGTTTCGATCGGGTCGACTAGTTCTTAGGTTCTATCACCGGAAATGCACCATGATTCTATTGGAAATTCATTTCTATGACACTGGTTTCGAAGGGTATAACCTTTACTGTCGGACACAAGTATCGCTGTTTTATATTGGAAACCTTTTGGATGGTGAGGTTGAGTTGCGATATACTTTTTTAGTTTACTTCTCATTTCTCAATTCACAGTAACTTCGGTATCTAGTTATTTGTTAACATCAGAACGGAAGTTGATCTGTCAGAGAATCCCGCCACTTGTCACATAAGTTTGTTCACGAAAAACACTATTTTGTGATCAATTTGAACTCAGTGGTTCGGTGTTTGTGTGTTTTATGCTTGATTACTCCCTGTTTATAATAATATTTTCCTGTAACTGTCGTTGATCTTCCAATTTTCTTGATTGTCCCAGAGACGATTTGACCCAATCTGTGTCGCCTCGCATGCGCACTACTTGTTTTTTATTGTATTTGTAGTTCTTTGTGTGGTCGGACATATTTTGGCTGAATTAGGATCCGTATCATGTATGATAATTAGTATCTTTGTTTCAGAAATTTGTCCCTACTTGTACTCATTTTACTCATCTCATCACAGAGGATCAAAAATATGTAAACATTTTTTTAAAAGTCTTTTTTTTTTGTATTTCACTGGTTAACCCACAAGCACTTGTTTCAGAACAAAATGTTATCTATATACTACCCACGTGTTGTGGATAGTATATAGATAGCATTTCTTTTGAAACAAGTACGGAGAATAAACTTTTTTGTTTCAGAAATTTTGCCCTACTTGTGACCACTCGTTTTACTCGCCTCATCACAAGGAATAAGAAAATAAACATTTAAAAAAGATTTTTTGTCAAAAACAGTTTTTTTGTCCCTTGAGGTAAACCCTAATACAACTGTCTGCATGGTGAATAAACTTTTTTGTTTCAGACCCTATACTTGTGACCACTCATCAGTTTACTCATCTCCATGATCACAAGGAGTCATAAAATGTACATCGTTTCTTGATTTTTTAAAAGATAAAATTGATGTACTGTGGCGGTTTAAATTTTATATAGCTGAGTGAAGATCTTTTTGATCCCACTACTGACCTTACATTTCCAGAAAAAATACTTTACTTATCAATCTATTTAAGTTCATCCACCATTCTGGTTTATAAAGATTTTAAGAAATGAGCATTTTTATATTGGCCCTGTTCTGTGTCCTGTTTCTATAATTATGGCAATCGAATGCTGTAATGGACCTCGGTGTTACCTCGGGCCATTATTACATACCTTGTACACATAACAAGGCCATTATGAAAATACCCATTTATTATTAATTCTATAATACAATGAATATAAGTAAATCTGTGCCATTTCTTAGTCTATATTAAAATTGTCTAATTGATGCTAATGAATGGGCCAACAAATGGGGTATGAAGTTTAATGCCAAAACATGCTATATCATGAGCATGAAACAACGATCCAACTGCTTCTACCAACTGGATAACCATATACTTGAACAGGTCAAAACAAACCTGTATCTTGGTTTAAACATCTCCGATGACCTGAAGTGGAGCGGACACATCAGTAAGATCACAAGCAAGGCAAATAGTACCCTTGGATTCCTGAGGCGTAACCTAAGTAGATGACCCCCAAGAGTGCAAAAAACTGGCATACATAGCTATGGTCCGGTCAGTCTTAGAGTATAGCTCAATTATATGGGATCCGTATACAAATAAGGATGTGGAGAAAATCGAAAGTGTGCAACGAAGAGCCGCCAGATTCATCACAGGCGATTACAAATCCAGAGAAGAAGGCATAGTTACCAACATGCTGGCCGACTTAAAATTAGCACCATTGGCAGAACGGAGGAAACAACAAAGATTAGCAATGTTTTACAGGGTGGTTGAGGGGCTGGTGCCGGCGATCGCACCAGAGGATTATTTGACACCACTAAGGAATAAACGAAACATCAGAGCAACCAACTTCCGGGACTTCCACACTACCAACATAGTGGACAAAGAAGTAGTAAAAAACACCAGAGGCTACAAAACAACTGATTACAACACTGACTGCAAGAAACATTCATTCTTTACAAGGACAATCATTGATTGGAACCATCTAGAAGATTGTCTTGTGCATACCAAGTCAATAGAGGGCTTCGTGACAGCCCTCCAACAGTGCGACTAGCTCTCCTTCCGGTGCAAAGATAACCCGTGTCGGTTCCTGCACCGTATTAGTTCTCCGCACAACGGAGGAAAATACCAGAACAGAACATCACTTTACACTATTTGTTTCGTTCCCCAAAACTAGGATGGAACCATGGGATAAGGAGAGATTTGATACACTTCTATATTGTTTAATTTTCATGAAAATTTTGGTTAAATCTAAAGTATTTTCAAATTTGAAACTTCATGCAGTACGGAGTGAGTACGGACTCGTTGACCCCCGGGCATTGACTACGGGTCTGTTAATCCCTTTTGGGATTCGAAGCCAGAGATGTTTCAAATCAAATCAAAATCAAAATCAAAAAGCTTTATTTAGAGTCGGCATGTCACATAACATACAAAACATAAGCTTTAATGAGCTTTTAAAACCGACATATACATGTATACAAACATAAAACTAATACAGTACACATACTACACACAATCATGCAACTTTACAACATGCACATTACAATAAGACACTATACATGACAAAAGCACAGTAAGATAAGTACAGCACTAAGATTAGCACACAGATACATATAATAAAAAATCACAGTTATAGATGAGTAGCACAAGCAGTAGCAGCTAAAAATATTAAACTAATAAACTAAATATAGAGCAAAGTAGAAACAGCATCTAAAATTAAGCTAAGCAAGCAGCAACTAAAAATTAATTTTGGCATACAGAAAATAAAATAATAAGTAAATAAATATTGAAAATTAAGCACAAGCATTACATTGGCATGAGTTGCCATTCCAAGAGTTTATTAAACTTTTAAATTGAGTAAATGATGTTTCTGTTCTGAAGTGGTTTGGCAACTCATTCCAAAGCTTTGCTGCAGAATACCGAAAAGATTTTAAACCATACCTTGTCGTTCTAACCGTTGGAATTTCTGCTAAATTTTGATATCTGAAAGAATATTTTAATTTTTTTATATTAATTAAATCTTGTAAGTACACAGGGCTTTCATTATTTATAATTCTAAAAACTTCTATTGCCATTGTTCTAAGACGTCTCACTTTAAGGGATGGCATTTTAGACTTAATAAGTAAATCTTCATATGAAATATTATAATCTTGATAAATAAATCTAAGGGCCCTTTCTTGTATTTTTTCAATTTTTTTGGTGTTAGACTCGCTACAGAAGTGCCATGATAATGAACAAAAATTAAAATTTGACATAATGAACCAGTGATAAATTGTTAATTTTCCAAGTTTACTTAAGTAGTTTCCGAGTCGTTTTAGAACATTTAACTGTCTAGATGCTTTTTTGCAGATATTTGAAATGTGTGTGTTAAAATTAAGTTCAAAGTCAATTGTAACGCCTAAAAGTTTCACTTCTTGTTCACATTTTATTTTGTTACCAGCAAGATCAAAAGTAATGTTTTTATTCATTGTTTTTTTGCCAATTGCCAAAGCTTGAAATTTTTCAGGGTTTGCTTTCATTTGATTTGTACCGAACCATTCAATTAAAGCCAAACTATCTTTTTCGACGGCAATATCAAAAAACATCTCTGGCTTCGAATCCCAAAAGGGATTACGGGTCTGTCTTTTTACTCAAATACCCTCGAATAGACTCAAATACACTCGAATAGACTCAAATACACTCAAATATACCCTAATATCACCAAATACATGCATTTTTTACGGTAAATGTTTAAAAGTGATAGTTTTATCCTTATTTAGAGGTAAATATGTCGAAAATAAGAATGAAAACATCATGGGAATGCCATCTAAATCACAGGAGTCGAAAATTTTATCAATATTTCATTTCAAGTTAAAATATGAAGCCCCACACAATGAAGTTTCACGAACGTAGTGAGTGAAACAAACAGGAGTGCAACGGGCAAATCTCAATTTTTCATTTCAGCACTTTTGCACCTTATCGGACATTATTACCGTTCAACTGACTACATGTTTTATACTATATTCAGCTAATTTGTAGCATCCGTTTCCCTTTTGAACAACAATTCCAGATGATTTTTTACTTCAGTCATTCAATGATCAAGTCACTTTCATTTCCAACGATGGCGACTCGGATGACATCGGAACAACTCGGAAGTAAAAAAACATAATTTTCGAATCGGACACGGAATAAATCCGGTTCTTCAAATCTAAAAAATACGGATTTATTCCGTGTCCGATTCGAAAATTATGTTTTTATACTTCCGAGTTGTTCCGATGTCATCCTAGTTGCCATCGTTGGAAATGAAAGTGACTTGAAGATCATTGAACGACTGAAGTCAAAAATCATCTGGAATAGTTGTTCAAAAGGGAAACGGATGCTACAAATTAGATGAATATAGTATAAAAACATGTAGGCAATTGAACGGTAATGTCTGATAAGGTGCAAAAGTGCTGAAATGAAAAATTGAGATTTGCCCGTTGCACTCCTGTTTGTTTCACTCACTATGTTCGTGAAACTTCATTGTGTGGGGCTTCATATTTTAACTTGAAATGAAATTTTGATAAAATTTCCGACTCCTGTGTCTAAATTAAAGAGGGAACGCTAAAAGTAAACCATATGTACTGTACATTTCAAATATTAAAATGAATGATAAAAGTTGAAGAAATGTCACATCAAAAGTTCCCAACTTGATCAAGTATTAAGTTTAATACAAATAACTGGAAAACAGGGACTGAAATAAACTGCAGTGTACATGATTAAAGAGTGGTATTGAAAGGTGGACTACTGTTTGCATGTATTATAGCGGTATTCACAAAGCAAAGCATCTTTTATAGAATTATAGACTCTTTTTCAATCAATGCAGAAATCTTAAAGAATTTGAACTGTAAACAGAGTATGTAGGTTTGTGTGTAAAGTTTGACGAATACATATTTTAAGACAAATATTTAAATAGAAATTTGAATACCAACAGGAAACTAAATGTAATTTATTGTCAGTCCTGATGATGCCCGTTGAGGGCGAAACATGTCGACAATAAATTACATGCAGTTTCCTTAAGTGTTGTTGTCAATCATGTTTGTATTTAATTTTTAAATTGACAACCCTGCATACCAGAAGTATCCACCTAAGGAACTCTACCATCAATTAGACGAAATTGGCATTGGTTCAGCTATTAACTAGAAATTTGAATAGAAATATTCCTCAGTCATTTGCCTACCTCTCCCCTTTTAGTTAAAAATACAAATTTAATTAATCAGAGACAATAATTTAGATAATAGAACATTAAAAATAAGTATATTAATGCAACATTTGTGTCTTTGATTTTTAGTTTTTGTTCATTTAAGAATATTTGGGTATATTTGAGTGTATTTGAATGTATTTGAGTATATTTGAGTGTACTAGTATTTGAGTAAAAAGACGGACCGATTGACCACGACCATGTATATGTTGAGTACTATTATGTGTATTCTTTTATATACAGCCTGGACGTTATCACGTCAGCGGTGAAAACGTAATTAGTCATCGAGCTTTCATGTTAACCTCCTAACATTTTGACCTTGATTGTTGATGTTGATGCAGCATTGATTGATGGCGTCGAAAAGTACACTATTTGCCACTGCAAGATATATATGCAGAAAGTTCAAACTTACACTGAATCGAAATTACAGTATCACATCAGATATAATTATCCAGAGGGAACTTAAGGCTATTCAAGATGCAAAGTTACCACTAGCCCCCTATAGGGTCACAGGATGTGTTTTGGGGCACAGTTTCTCCGAAGCTGCATTTAATGCATCATTATACACAGTTGATGAAAAATTGAGGTTTGTGGATTCCCAGTCAATCCCTCAAGATGAGATACACAAGCATTATTCATATGGGACATATTTTAATGATATTTTTAGAGATGGAATTGACCAGGTACATAAATGCCTTGAAGGACATCGACCTAGTCCCCTCATACAGCCTCCTTTAGCAGCTTTACAAACCTTTTTAGCAGAAAGAAGTAAGCAAAGAAAATATTTTTTATTGGGCCTAAACACCCATATAAAATCTCAATCATTTAGTTCTAAACAACATATAAAAAAAACAAAAACGGGAGATGTTGTACATTGTCAGAATGATAAGTAAATACTTTAATTTATTAATAGTATCAATGACTTTTGATGACATTAATATCACTATTTAAGAACCCAAGAGATGTTATAAGATCTGGGGGTTTGTTAAATTTTTGTTTAAACCAAATTTTACATTTTTACTTTTTTTCCTAATCTTACACTAACAGTTAAGTCTTGAAGTGTTGAAAAGTGATATGTTAACCTCACACACTGAATTCTGCAGAGACCATCACATTAGAAAACTGGGGTTTTCCTTGTTACTATGTATGGGTACACATTCAAACAGTAAACTTCACCCACGGGGGGGTCACTTCGGATGAAATTTGGTACAGGCCTGCCACTGGCATTTTAAAAATACCCCCCTTTCATATAGTCCCCCAAGCAAAATATTGACCTATTCATATAGTAAATTTCAAAAATAAGCAACCCAACTGTATAGTGATTATGTGTAATTTGAGTCAGAAAACCATTAATTTCACAGCAGGAATGTTCTTAAACATCACATAATGATAAATACTTGATTAATTACAGCAACCAGTAGAGATTCTGGCCATTTGGGGTTAACTTACGACCCATTTATATATATGATGTCAAAAATTACTACCCATTCATATAGTTGACAGCTGCAAAAAACAGGACCATTCCAGCAGCACGTCTGTATAAATCTCTATATAGGAAGTGACACCCCCCCCCCCCCCCCCCCCCCCGTGACTTCACTTTGCAAGCTAAACTGATATGAAAGGTGAGGAAAAGTACTGATTTATCCAATCAGAATATTGTATATTTATAGACATAAAATAATTTATGTTGTTTTAGTTAATTAGTCTTCTAATGAAATTAGCTAATCACTAATTTTACTTTAAATCTATCCTTTTATCACAAGGAAAATTATGAAAAATGCATGTGAAAGGTCATCATGCAAAATCTCCCACCAACAAGAACTGTTATGGGGGAGATCTCCCACGTAGTCCTTCTTATAGGTTAACCATTGTGTTAACACCTATGTGTCCACAAAAGAAAAAAACCCCAAAAAACCCAAAAAACAAAGAAAAAGAACAGACATACATTTACATACATTGTACCAGTATTAACTAATACAGATAACAAAATACCGAGGTTACTGTGAATTTAGGTTCTGCATATGCGCATATCGACAACTTATGTCTCTTCAGTGCAGATAAAATCAAAATACTTTGAAGTCCATAAACTGAAATAGGCGTAAAACTGATAGAGAACAAATAACCAATAAGATCTAAATAGAAAAGCCAAAATAAGCTAAGGACAGAGCTATGCAAGAGGGAGATTCTCCTTAGGTTTAAACAAAATTACTAAAATTTAGATATTGCATGTTTCCAAATAAATTCGGTTTTCTAGCCAGCAACGAAGTACTTGCTACTGGGTTGGTGAATACCCTCTGGGACTAACAGTCCACCAGCAGTGGCATCGGCCCAGTGGTAACAAATAACAAAATACCAAGGTTACTGTGAATTTAGGTTCTGCATATGCGCATTTCGACAACTTATGTCTCTTCAGTGCAGATAAAATCAAAATACTTTGAAGTCCATAAACTGAAATAGGTGTAAAACTGACAAGAGAACAAATAACCAATAAGATCTAAATAGAAAAGCCAAAATAAGCTAAGGACAGAGCTATGCAAGAGGGAGATTCTCTTTAGTTTTAAACAAAATTTACTAAAATTTAGATATTGCATGTTTCCAAATAAATTTGGTTTTCGGGCCAGCACTGAAGTACTGGCTACTGGGTTGGTGAATACCCTCGGTGACTAACAGTCCACCAGCAGTGGTATCGGCCCAGTGGTAACAAATAACAAAATACCGATGTTACTGTGAATTTAGGTTCTGCATATGCACATTTCGACAACTTATGTCTCTTCAGTGCAGATAAAATCAAAATATGATATCTAGACTATGGGTCCTGTCTGCCGGTCAGTACATCAAAATGTAAACATATGTTATTACTTTTGATTAAAGTAAGATATTAGGTCTAGTCTAGCGGGACATGTACACCTCCCCTGCAAAAAAATTATCAGGTCAAAGGTCAAAGATCAAAATGTAAAAATCCATTTGTTTTATGTAAAGAAAGATAACTCTTACCAAAATATTAAGATTCCATTTTCAAATTAACATTGTATTACATTAATAAACATGATGAAATACATGTAGGTGACTTTGGCATATGTAGTGTTTCACAAACGCATTTAATTTTTCAGGATATCATGAACACTGTCTTGGCAATTTATTCGATGAGACTACAGACGAAACAGAAACTGCTATAGTCCTTGCAATTCACCTGTTGTCTAGATTATGTTTTCCTGGATACCAGTCCTATGTCGTCACATCGGATTACCAGGACAAACCCCAACATTGCCCATGTTATGGTGGTAAAGAATGTCGTAAAGAAGTCTTCTATGGAAACACCGGTTATGGTAAGCACTCAGCTGTGACCAAACTCATTGAAGGCAAAACATGGCAGTCCAGTTCTGTAACATTGTCAAACATACATAGATTCAAGAAAACTGATGAAAATTGTAATTTAAAGGGACTTACACTCCTGTTGCCAGTGAAAAAAAGGTTTGACTTTCAGGATGAGTCTAATTACTGTGTCAAGCTCTTTAATTTGTCCTCATTGACCTAAATCCACACTGGTTGGAATTTAAGTGGTCTGCATGCTGCAGTTGTATTACAATGTTTACTAAGCCCTTTATTAGATGAAGTTATACAAGAACTTTATGTCATGTCAGGTCAAAAGTCATACACTGCAAGTCTTCTTTATAAGTTTAACATTGTAATTTGAAGTATTAGTATGAAGTTTGGTGTTTAAATTTTCTTATTGGAAAACATGCTAGAAATCTCTTTTTTATCACCAACTTGTTGAAAAAGCAAAGGTAAATAATGTACTTTTATTGTAACTTTATGGAATTCTTTACTTTCAGGAACCCCAGCTTTGTGGTATGGTAAACCAGATATTTTGTTGTTTCCAAATATTTCTGGGCAAGGATTGTGTAGTGTAATTTTACCTAAAAAAGGCAGACCTTATTCTGAGCTTCAT
>MJUU01012117.1:5680-21742 GCA_002080025.1 Modiolus philippinarum | reverse complement strand
AAAAAAAAACCATAACCCCCCCTTCAGGTTAAATGGTCGGTCCCTTATTTGGCAATTTGTTCCATAGAGTTGGGCCACTATATGCGAAAGATCGTTTCATGCAGTTTGTTTTAGCCGTACAATTGCCAAATTATTGCTTGATACAGATCGTAATATACACTATTGTAATGAGGACTTCCAATGTATGTAACTTTTTGTCCAGGTGTATCAAAAAAGTCAAGCTTTGAATGTCAGTTGCCGTGGATTTTTTACAGCTGCAGATGGATACATTTTCAGAGACCTCATACAACCACGGAGGTGTAAAGTTACCTCCCAAAGCATTAAGGGTGTTGACCACATATAGCCACAATTATATCAAACTATCCGTACCAGTTTGATATTGTTTTGGTATATAAACTGAAAAATGTACTGTTTGATTTCATAAATTGAGTACTATCAGTTTGTTGTAAGATGAAAAGTATATTATTGATATATCACATTTCTTACTAAATAAACACAGGGAATTCGAGTAAATATACATGGAACAAAAACCCTTTAAATACATGGTAAGATTAAGCAAATGGAACAACGCTTTCATTGTTGTTCTTCATCTTGCACTCATCATGAGGGTTTCAACAAAGAGCAAACACTCTTACCTCAGGGTAAGTTCATGACGGCCCTTAGCACCGAATTGATCGGAATTCATTTGCTAAATATCAAACAACACCACGTCTAAGTATCTTGACTTTAGGTCATGGTTACGGGGTCGCCATCAAAATAACATATCGGGCAAAGTACTCTTACAAACACTGCCATCCGTTACCCGACAAAGGGCCCAATAGACAATACAACATATAAATGATCACATGACACTCGTTGGGTTGATTATAAGAAACCTTGGCGAGTGAAATCTGAAGATGTGGGCGATATATATATATACAGAAGGCTAGAAAAATAGTTTAATTTTATACACATGTATGAAACTATAATACTGAAAAGATCTGAATTGTCACGAGACAAATCCTTAACTAAAGTACGCAATCTTATAAGTTCTATACTTCAAAGCTGCACCTTACTTAAAAGGAACAACTTTTAAAGATCTAAGAAGTATTTTTCCAAATGTCGAATATGGGTACATCATCGTCATATCTGCCACTTAACTCATGCAAAACTACTTACAATTTCATAACAACTGTTATACCAATTTTATAAGTTTGCTTGAATGTAAGCGCCAGAGCTGCATTGTTCCATAACCGTTATACATGGTTCATTCCTCGTTCAAGAACAGTCCTTCGCCGGCTTGTCAGGCAATTAATTCATGTTTTAAACAAATAAATAATGAAACAACTCAAATGCTTTGTATGAGGTTGCATTGTGGTCACAAAGGATTAAAAGAAGAATTAATAATTTATGGCAGGTATATTGCTTTTGTCATTTAACCACGGACTGGGTTCTCAATTCGTGTTGAATGTGAATTGCCGTGATTTTGGATTTATGATTTTAGAATTTCTCCTTTCCTCGTTCTTGCTTCGGTACGTACCTTTATATTCGAATTTAAGAATTTTCCCTGATTTGTGTATTTCTCTAAGCTTTTCGGACTTCTCTGGTTGTATCCATTTAAAAGCTTAATAATTTTTGTACGATGACCACCTAATTTTTTCCATAATTTCATTGTATACATCTTTTGAGAGCATTCAGACAAAATTTTATTCATTTGGTGTTACTTTGTCACATTCATTATTGGATAAACATTGCTCATGCTATAACCTATGAAAAATGCAGAAGAGTTCGGTTTCCCGCCATTTTTTTTGTGTACACTTTTATCTCAAAATTTTCATCGGTAACTTATTGATTATTTTGGCTTCAATTACTTCTTTATTGATTTTCTAACAGAAAATCTCATTATATTGAAGTCCTGGTTATTATAAACTCGACCAGCAAATATCCTTAATCCTGAGTGATACCGAAGGGTTAAATTTACGAATATAAAGGCACAGCCCATGGTACATGTAAGTGACAATGAATATTAACCTGCCATTAATTATTTTGATTCTAATAGAAAGAAAATGGAATTTTCCGTTCTAAAGCGACCTCAGAGAAAGCAGACTTCCCATCTCAATTTCCGCTTGTATTTAACGCCACAATACACAAGCTTCCTTTTTCAAACAGATGTAAGTTCAAAGTTTGAATCAAAAGTAAAACAGTGCACATTTACGTGTCTGAATGGCCATTGTAGTTTAAAAATGTTCTTAACCTTTACTTCCTTCAGTAACTAAGACGGACATAATTAAAAACATGATTCTTTTGCATGCCTTTAAATCTTATTTAGATACCATTTGCTTCTCTGCGACATGTATGAGATTTATCAGAATGGAAATGAGCAAATACCAAAGTTACTGTGAAATACGCATTTCGACAACTTATGTCTCTTCGATGCAGTTCAAATCATTTGGAAATCAATAAACCGAAATATATGTAAAATCTGATAGAGAACAAATTACTAATAAGATCTAAAATGGAAAGAAAAATCAGTTAATGACAGAGCTATGCGAGAGGGAGATACTCCCTAAGTTTAACATTTTTTTTTAAATTTAGATTTTGCAGGTTTAAATAAAATCGGTTTTCGGGCCAGCACCGAAGTACTAGCTACTGGGTTGGTGAATACCCTCGTGGACTTACAGTCCACCAGCAGTGGCATCGGCCCAGTGGTAATAATTAACAAAATACCGAAGTTAATGTGAATTTAGTTTCTGCATATGCGCATTTCGACACCACATGTCTCTTCAGTGCAAATCAAATCAAAACAAAGGATTTCAAATTGAATGGCAATGTACAAAGGATAACAAGATGAATGGCAATGTTCAAGGGATTACAAGATGAATGGCAATGTAAAAATGATTGCAAGATGAATGGCAATGTACAAAAGATTACACGGTGAATGGCAATGTACAAAATATTACAAGATGAATGGCAATGTACAATGGACTAAAAGATGAATGGCAATGTACAAAGGATTACAAGATGAATGGCAATGTTAGTTTTTTCGCCACTTATCAGAAAAACCTTACTATAAGTGTATTTTAGAAACGTTTCCGATTCGGCTTCATATTTACATCTGTTCCTCGAAATGGACAAAGAAACAATACAATAAAAGCGTTGTTCCGTTGCTTGGTTTTAACCATGTTTTTCTAGATACATGTTTACTTTGTCTCATGTACATTTGCTTAATATCCTTTCATTGTAAATATAAGTCTACACTTTGTCTCTCCTGCAGTGTGGATTCCGCAAAAACTTTTCTCATGCGGGAGATGTATGCTCTCTTCATATTTCAGTTGTAATGTACATGTTCTTCAAAGAATGGTTTTATGCATTTTAATCATTTTTTGAAATTATGGATTTCCTTTGCTTGGGTTCTAGTGCTGCTGATGAGGAATTAATTTCCGAAATGGCTATACAGCTCATTAAAATTATTGCAGTGGAGTTAACATATGTGTTATGGTCTCATGTTCATTTACTCCATATCCTTTCGTAAAATATTTAATACAGGAGTTTGTCTTTTATTGCAGTGTGGAGTTGGTAAAACAATTCCCCGTGGTAGAGATGTATGCTCTTTATTTTTCTTAGATATGGTGTACTTGTAGATGAGATAATATCTCATGTGTATACTTTGCTCAATTACTATCATCTACATTTATGTAAATTCTAAAACCTAAGGATTAACTCCCTCCATCGTAGTTTTGTCCTTAGCTATATTTGATATTACTGATTATTTGGATTTCGTTTGGTTTATGTATTTTAATAATTTTTTGAAATCATGGATTTCCTTTGTTTGGGTTCTAGTGCTCCTGATGAGGAATTAATTTCCGAAATGGCTATACAGCTCTTTAAAATTATTGCAGTGGAGTTAACATATGTGTTATGGTCTCTTGTTCATTTACTCCATATCCTTTCGTAAAATATCATATAAAAATAATAAGCTACTTTCCAATTTTGGCATTTTGTTTTAGTAATTTTCAAATTTTTATCATACTATTCTTTTAAATTTACCCAAATCTTGCGATTTTACATTGTCAAATTTTTATTATTAACTCGAAGAGTGCCTGTATTTGTTTATATATGATGTGATTGTATTCTATAAGTCTTTTAGATTGGGAATGGAAGGCAGCGCTTTTAAGAACAATTTGCAAGTTATCTTTATGTTTTGTTTTATGACAATCCGCATTCACGAGTAAAAAGGACATGGATGAACAATTGACATTTACAAACAAACCGGTGCTAGGGCCGTCTTGAACTTACATGTGTACTATGAGGCATAATCAAAGCTCATGGATGAAGGCCTCGTGGTGACTTTAAGATAAATAACAACAATAAAAGCGTTGTACCATTGCTTTGTTTGACCATATGTAAAAGAAAGGAAATGGGGTAAATGTCAAGGAGAAAACATCCCATATCCAGATTAAAACGACCCAAAACAAAGCATATATATCTTGACACTTTGTCTGAAGTGCATTT
Organism: Modiolus philippinarum; assembly: GCA_002080025.1. Lineage (NCBI taxonomy): Eukaryota > Metazoa > Mollusca > Bivalvia > Mytilida > Modiolidae > Modiolus > Modiolus philippinarum. The sequence continues at coordinate 17,251 of MJUU01012117.1, read as the reverse complement.
ACTCCGTAGCCTTTCAATGTGAATTTAATTTATGACAAACGTGAATATTTCATATTTCTTATCAATCAGAAGTCCTGTGTTTTGTCAATCTCGCAATTTTCGACTGAAGATTTCACAGCTCGGTAGATCAAGCCCGGATTAGTTTCATCAATACTTTCGAACATGAAATATTCCTGGCTCCTTTTTAGACTTGTATTTCATTTTGCACATGACGGATGATGCGTGTCTAGCATGTAATGTTTTACATAAGAGTAAAAAATACTTTAACTCGCCTAACAAACTTATAAAACCTTTAAATCGTGTAAATCAGTATTGCATGGACACGGGTTATGTATTCCGGTGTATACATGAAATCATTATGCTAAACTCCTCACAGGAAGGGATCTTGATGGAAGCTGTATACTGAGGGTACATAACTTAATTTGTCAGTTGGAAATGGGTCTGGAGCTGGCATGTCAGTTAACTGCTAGTAGTCTCTTGTGATTTCATGTTTATGTCCGTATATTTAGTTCTTTCAGTTTTATTTTTCACAACTGACTCAGTCCTGTTGCCAACTGAATTATACTGTTGTTACGATTGTTTTTTTATTTATCACATTGGCTATAGGGGGAAGGTTTGGGCCCAATAAAACTAGTAAACCCCGCCGCAACAGGTTTGCGCCTGTCCTAAGTCAGGAAATTTGTTAAGCCTTTGTGTGCCGTGTCTGTTTTCTAATTAGTTCACTTTATGTCTATGGGAGTCTAGGATGATGTTTATTTCGCTGAACTTGATTACTCTTTATTTAGGGGCCAACTCCGACCTGCCGTTGGGTGTGGGGTTTCCTCATCGTTCATTGAAGATCTTATGGTGGCTTTGAGTTGTTATTACTCCCCTTTGGGTCGTTGTCTCTTTGACACATTCCCCGTTTCCCTTCTTTTTCCTATTGTTCCTTGCTATCATTTTGCATTGGATTGACTTAAAATTTCACAGGACGGGTATGGAAGGAGATGCTTACACTGTCGATGCGCTCAGTCTCAATTTTTAGGAGCTCATATGAACATTTTACGAAAGGATATGGAGTAAATGAACATGAGACCATAACCCATATGTTAACTCCAACTGCAATAATTTTAATGAGCTGTATGGCCATTTCGGAAATTAATTCCTCATCAGCAGCACTAGAACCCAAACAAAGGAAATCCATTATTTAAAAAAAAAATGTTTAAAATGTATAAAACCAAACGAAATCCGAATAATCAGTTATATCAAATATAGCTAAGGACAAAACTACGATGGAGGGAGTTAATCCTTAGGTTTTAGAATTTACATAAATTTAAATAAAAGTAATTGAACAAAGTGTACACATGAGATATTATCTCATCTACAAGTACACCATATCTAAGAAAAATAAAGAGCACAAATCTCTACCACGGGGAATTGTTATACCAACTACACACTGCAATAAAAGACAAACTCCTGTATAAAATATTTAACGAAATGAACGTGAGACCATAACCCATATGTTAACTCCCAACTGCATTAATTTTAATGAGCTGTATGGCCATTTCGGAAATTAATTCCTCATCAGCAGCACTTGAACCCAAACAAAGGAAATCCATTATTTCAAAAAAAAATGTTTAAAATGTATAAAACCAAACGAAATCCGAATAATCAGTTATATCAAATATAGCTAAGGACAAAACTACGATGGAGGGAGTTAATCCTTAGGTTTTAGAATTTACATAAATTTAAATAAAAGTAATTGAACAAAGTGTACACATGAGATATTATCTCATGTACAAGTACACCATATCTAAGAAAAATAAAGAGCACAAATCTCTACCACGGGGAATTGTTATACCAACTCCACACTGCAATAAAAGACAAACTCCTGTATTAAATATTTTACGAATATTTTACATGTCCATTTATTTTCTCAAAATTGTACATTGTTTATCTAGAGGTGGTTCGGCGGTATAAGCAAAATCCATAAGAATTTTTCATTAGTTTGCAGAATTAAATTTCATAAATTTAACTTCCAAAAAAGGAAGTAAAAATTGGGGTCACATGCCATATAAGCTCACAATCTGTCACCGAAAATGGGGAATTTTAAATTAGAATGTCAAGGAAAATTATCTTTTTTTAACCATTTCTGTGCCATAGGCCTATTTTAGGCCTAATATTTTTTTACTGCATTCAGTGCCATCGGGCCCATTTTAGGCCTATGTTGTTTTTCTGACGTTGGAACAATAGAGAACTATGGCCCCGTCAAATTTGGCGTACCTCGACGATTATCAATTTGCTGACTTTTTTTGGCACGCTTTCATTTCTATCGGTGTCTGTGTCCATATTGTGATAATGTGTGTAATATTAAACGGAAGATTATGAAATTTTGTAGCAATCTATTTGAATACTTGACGCTTACTATCTTTGCTTCCCTAGTCATATTTTTTAATTGAGATGTTGATGAAATGCGTATTGTTTGTTATAATTTTTCTTTTGTTTTCTTTTGGGTTTTGTTTTAGTTTGAATTCTGATTTTTTTTTTCAATGCCGAACATGACAAATTACGTGTATTAGTAGCAGCGACGTAATTCCATATTGAACTTAATCAATGTTTTATTAAATATTGAAAGGTTGGCACAACTTTTACTTCTCTGTTTTGTTATTATTTGTTTTACGAGACGTATTAATAAATTTTCATTTCATACTATAAACTAAATATATTTTGTTTTCTTTTTCGGATTTTTTTTTGCAAAAAATTAAAATGGAATATATACTATATAGAACATGCTCTCGATAAAACTGTTTATAAATCTTAATCTCAAACATAACTGGTACATTTAGGACATACACAATTTTATTTTTTTTAAATAAAAGAATATTGAGATCACGACTTAATAAGCACTCGACTTAGTATGTCGAGATCACGACTTAACAAGTTGTGATCTCGACATGCCAGGGTGTGATTTCTACCTACTAAGTCTTCCTCTCGGCTTGCTTAATCGTGATCTCGACATACTTAGTCATCGTGATCTTGAAATACTAAGTCGTGATCTCGACATAAGTAAGTCATGCTCTTGGCATGATAATTGGAAAAGTCGGTTAAGAATAAAATGTTTATTTTTCAAACTACTTTAGGAAAATCTTTCTTTTTTTCGGTAACATTGTTCACTCAGAGACTATCTGACAAAATGTCAAGATGGTATAAGAAAAAGAAGCGAAACGGGGAATGTGTCAAAGAGACAACGACCCTAAGGGGAGCAATAACAACTCAAAGCCACCATAAGATCTTCAATGAACGGTGAGGAAACCCCACATCCAACGGTAGGTCGGAGTTGGCCCCTTAATAAAAGAGTAATCAAGTTCAGCGAAATAAGCATCTTCCTAGACTCCGATAGACATAAAGTGAACTAACTAGAAAACAGACAAGACACACAAAGGCTTAATAAATTTCCTGACTTAGGACAGGCGCAAACCTGCTGCGGCGGGGTTAAACTAGTTTTATTGGGCCCAAACCTTCCCTTATTTATGCATGTTTGATAAATAAGCTATTTATGAAAGGATATGGAGTAAATGGACATGAGACCATAACACTTATGTTCCCTCCAACTGCAATAATTTTAATGAGCTGTATGGCCATTTCGGAAATGTATTCCTCATCAGCAGCACTAGAACCCAAACATAGGAAAGAGTTTGAATCATTCGGTTCCCCGTAAAAACTAAAAGGCGATAAATTTTAGAGTAACGTATTCTTTGTCGCGCGCTAATCATAAATTATCGGAAGTTTTAACCCTGGTTTTTAATGCAATCATATTAGAAATCTTAATCAAAGGACACTAAAATTAGCATTTTTCTCCTAACCGACTTTTCTAATTATCCACAACTGACCGTCCTCGGAGTAATCTGCGCGGCTACCCAAGTAATTTAACTGACTTTTCTCTCGGTTATTTACATGAAATCGTAGGGCGCAATCATCTTAACCTTCGCTTCATGTTTTTTTAGTGGTGTAACGATACACCGGTATATCGATATCATAGGAATAAAAGTCATTTTGGAGGAGTTTATCGATGTGTAAACGCGGCCTTTCACTCGCAAACTAAATAAAGTCCGAAGGACTTTATTTATGTAAAGTTTGTGAGTGAAAGGCCGCGTTTACACATCCATAAACTCCTCCAAAATTACTTTTATTTCTTATAATTCCAATCCTTTGAAATTAAAATAATGTTTTCACTGAATTTGACGTCAGCATGCGTTGCACCATTTTCCTCGGAGCGTATAAGTGGGCAAGAAGCTTTTATCGAGAAAATAACTTCGTTGTTGTTCGTGACGTTGACCAATGAAATTAGACGTTGCAATAGCGATTGGAATTATATTGCGGTATTTTTCAACAAAGTAGTTACACTGGTACGGAATCCAGCGTATCGATACGTATCGTTTTATGACTTCTGCTAAAATTTCAGAATCAGTACCACCGAAATGGCTGAAATTTTCAGATTTTAGTACAGAAAAGTTAGATAAAGGACAACCAAATGTATTTCGCTAAATGACAATGAACATTCTTGTCTCACTAAAGAATATTTTACTATTTTATCACATAAAATTGTTTAAAAGGGAGATTTAAAAATGTAATCAAATTCAGAAATCAGAAGATGATACATATCGATATGTATCACGATATGCTTGCGTTGTATCGTTATATCATGATACAATATTTATTGATGATACTCATCCCTATGTATTATTACACTCACTAATTTCACTAGGGTTTCTATTTCATTTCAGAGAAATTCCGGGAGAATGATTGATTTTCAGAAATGCAATCGGGAGATTTATTTATTTTTTTTTTGCATGTGTAAATTCTTAAAACCTTACCCATTTGAGTATACATTTTAACATCATTACAAAAAATATACCAAAAGTTTTTTTCTTGCTATCGGTCAGGAAAACATTTTTTTTTATAAAAATGTATGGGGTGTATTGCAAATGTAGTACTATCATCAGACTCAAATTGCACCAACAACGGACTAACTGTTAACATGATCCATAATATTGTGCACCTTTACTTTCTTATTTTCTTGGGAAATAACAGGGACTCCGCAACTCTCTGAGAGCCCGGAATGAGTGGAACCCGGAGCCCTTTGAGTGAAGCCAAAGCCATATTCTTGGATCCCGGAACCTAGTCTTGAAGGCCAGAATGCCAGTCTTTGAGCCCGGAACCATAGTCCTGGAGCCCGAAGCTTTTGTGTTGGGGCTCGGAGCCCAATGTTCGAGCCTGGGCCACAGGGCACTCGTTATTCACCAAATCTTTATCTTTCGAAGTGCAACTGAACTAGAAAGTACTAGTACTTTCGTATGGAACCACAGGTTACAATTGTTTACTATCAAATATGATTTTTTTCAAAAATCAAAATTTATCAAATAATTCAATTCACCAACTACAAAAAATACGAACAAAACCAGTTTTAGTACATTTTCATCTCTTTCAATTACCGTAGTTCAATCTACAGAGCCTGCAAGAGCTGGTGACGTTTTTGCGATTGTCAACGTCACTGACGCGATTTTTGTGTTTACCTCTGGAATTGTTGTTCCAATATATAAAAATAAAGGTGATCCTAGAAATGTGGATTCATATCGAGGAATAGCTCTGCTCTCTTCTATATGAAAATTGTTCACTTCGATTCTAAATAACAGGCTTTCAAAGTTTGCAGAGCTTTTCGAAATTATTCCAGATTCCCAAGCTGGGTTTAGAAAAGAATTCTCTACCTTGGATAATATTTTTTGTCTTCACGTGTTGATAGAATTGTATTTTTCATTTGGCTGTAAATTGTATTGCACGTTTGTTGATTTTCGGGAAGCATTTGACACTGTTTGGAGAGTAGGACTATGGCATAATGTACAAAAAATACCGAAGTTGCATAAAAACAGTAAATTTCGTTATGCTGTACACGTGTTTCAAGGAGTAACCTCTAATTAGTTAAGAGTAAGATATCAGGTAGAATTCTCAAGGTGATTTATAATATGTACAAGGATATTAAGTCGTGTATTAAACTCGGAGATGAAGTATCAGGATTCTTTGCAAGTGAAATTGGTGTGCGTCAAGGGGAAAATTTGTCGCCGTTACTTTTTTCGATCTTTTTATCAGATATTGAAGACTTTTTCATTGAAAACAATATATCAGGTCTGAGTAATATTACATCTTTATGTCAAAACAATCTTAAAATATTTTTGTATATTTTTGTGTTACTTTATGCAGATGATACTGTGGTACTAGCCGAGAATGCTAAAGATTTGCAGGCAAGCTTAAATGTGTTTGACCATTATTGTAAAACTTGAAAACTTGCAGTAAATGTTGACAAAACAAAAATTGTTATCTTTTCAAAACGTAAATATAAAGATCATTATGACTTTAAAATAGGCGGTTCAAGTATTGAAGTGGTTGATTCGTTTTCATATCTTGGTTTATTGTTTAATTTCAATGGCAAATTTGCATGTGCTAGGAAAAAATTAGTTGAGCAAGCTAGAAAATCTGCATTATATAGAAAAACTCGGAATATATCTCTTCCTATTGATTTGCAAATAAAATTATTTGATTCTCTTGTTCAGCCAATTCTGTTGTATTCTTCGGAAATTTGGGGATTCGAAAATATTGATATCATTGAAAAAATCCATCTCCAATTCTTGAAAAGAATTTTGCATGTAAGATCTAGCACTCCTACCTTCATGGTATACGGTGAAACTGGAAGATATCCGATATATATAGATGTAAACATAAAAGTAAGAATGTTAAATTTTTGGGTGAAACTAATACATAAAATGAAAATCGAAATGGATTAGCTATGTAAAATCTATATTGGACAACACGGGTTTTAGTTTTGTCTGGAACTGTCAAAAAAGTTTGGATTATACCGAAATTAAGTTTCCTGTTAAAAAGATACTAGTATTAGAGACCGACAATTTAACTTGAAGGGGGGGGGGCTATGTTTTTTTTCTAAAAAAATAATCTGGAACCGATTTTTTGTGAAAAAAATATTTTGGCTGCCAAAATGATGAAAAAAAATTTTCTGATGGAGGCTTTCTGCCCAAAAAATAATGTAAATTTTGAAAAAAAAATATTTTGTTGATTCACGTAAATAAATAAATTGAAAAAAAATTTCTGTCCAGAAAAAAAAACCATAACAACCCCCCCCCCCCTCCCCTTCAGGTTAAATGGTCGGTCCCTTACAGGACCTATTCGTGCAAAAATGGAATAGTGATATTGCCAATTCTTCAAGGGGTGTATTTTATAGCATATTTAAGTCAGACTTTGAATTAGAGAACTATTTACTAAGATCAATGAGTAAACGTCGTATTATGATAACTAAACTTCGCTGTTCAAATATAAAATTTCCAGTCGAAACTGGACGCTGGCAAAATACAGTTCGTGAAAATCGTACATGCAATTTATGTTTTAAAGGGATTGGAGATGAATTTCACTATTTATTTATATGTCAACACGAGGCAATCAAAATACAAAGGAACAAATATATTCCCCGTTACTATTACGAAAATCCATCCGAGACAAAATTGAAAGGTATGTTATCATTGTGCAACAAAAGGGTATTGGATAACGTATCAATATTTCTAAACAAAATTGTAAATTTATTATAATGTTTATTATAACCATTGCCCAAATAATATTTTGTTGTGTTAATTGTATATTATATATTATAATATTAGGATGATATACAATTTTTATCATTGTTTCATTCACATTGTATTATTATTAATTTTGTCCTAAAGAATTTTCTATATTGTTTATTAGATCTAAGATTTGTCCAAATTGTAAAATGTTTGTATATTTCTTTAATAAAAAATACTTATCAAAGCATGAAACATGAAAACAAAAATTGCGGAATACTACCGAACCACCTTAATACGTATTATGAGATTCGAATGAAGGTATCCTACGTACTTTAGAAGCAGAAACATTACTAAGCACATGCCAGGGTGAAAATGCTTTTTTTAAAATATCCTAGCGAGGACAAAAAAATAAAGGAAGAAAAAAAGGTAAAAAAAAGTGTACAAGATTGTTTTTTTTATATCCCTCGCCAAGATAAGGACATCGTAATTTATTATAAACTAATTTACATTTGTCATCAACAACCAGTATCTTTTATAATTGGTTGTGCAACTATTTTATTCACTGGAAATTTGTTCATTTTGAAAATTACAAAACACCGACGGTCATTATAGGCCTTTAATCCATTTGATTCGTTTACAAACTGGGTGAAGGACATTTTAGTAAAATTGAATTTGATAATTATGGACATTTTAGAGACAAAAATTGTGTACATTCTAGTGAATGAAAATTAAGCTAAATTTTGATGGACAATTTCGCGAATCGTATTTCAATGTAATTGATTGGGAGGGGGGGGGGGTCATAGATTAGTGATCTAAAAAAACTGTACCGTACAGGAGTTATGTAAAATATGTTTATATTCAATACTAATTGTATCATACATGTACTTAGGCTGCTGACAGTTATGTAGACGATTAAATGTGTTTCTCTATACAGTGCAATTGGATTTACAAATAGCTTGTTTCGAAAGTGCCCTTATGAAGAAAACACGAGGGAACATTTTGTTAGAGCTCTTGTTCTCAAGTACTAGACAGTAATCCGAATTATAACTCCTTGCTGTCTAACATTTATTGTGCTGATATTGTGCTTCCGATTTATTTATTTATTTTTAATATTTGAATTAATCTGTTAAACTAGTGATTCATTTTAAAATGGTCATCGTATTTAAAATGCCCCGGATACAATTTTTCTTCCACCTCACCAGCAGGGTGCATTGTGCAAAGGATGGAGTACGGAGAAGGCATTGACAATAGTATCTGTCGCTAAAATGTGTATCTATTTTTTTTTTCCATTTTCGCTATATATATATATCTTTATTCTGATAAACCTTTGCAGTACAATGGTATACAGACATACAGACATACAATAACAACATTAACAATGACAATAAAAGACAATAAGAAATAGATACTATTTACAATATATACAAACGGAAGAGTGTGTTTGTTGAGCCTAGGAAACAGCCAGAGTCGAATTAATGGTTCTTATAAATGAGCATAATCTTTTTAGAGTGGGCCTTTTTGTACAAGACATCCGATTTTTAAATTTAAGAGAATTTGGGTTATAAGAAAATTTTCTGTCAATACAGATTTTTCTGTTGCTATCAATTTTTTGCATTTAGAAATATAATGAAACTCGTCTCCAATATTATTTAAATCACACAAATTACATTTTCGGTTCTCACGTTGTACGTTATTCCATCTACCAGTTTCGATCGGAAGTTTATGATTAAGCATTCTAAATCTGCACAAAGTATACATATCTTTAGGTTCTAAAATATCAAAATATTTTTCGAATTCTAAATTTTCTTTGAAAATACGATAATTTAAGGTAGATGGACTGTTTTCAACATTAGCATGCCAAGTTTGTTTATATTGATTTTGTAGGCATGTTTTGATAGACAATTTAAGCCATGTCAAACTAAAAAAATGTTCGTTTCTCCATATGTATGGCATTCCACATTCGTTAAAAATATTTTTAATACATTCAAGCCAATCAGATTTAAAATTATCACTGTCAGTCATGCAACGCAAAAGCTTATAAGCTTGATATGAAAGTTTCGAGTCTTTACCTGTCAGAAGATTTGCCCAAAATGACACCATTCTAATTTTGATATCGATTTCTATAGGGTATCGGCCAAGTTCCCCGTATAACATACAAGTAGTAGAACACGCTAGTTCAGATCCATAGGCTCTATGTTAAACTCCGAGCAAATAAGTCTGAAAGTCCCTCCCGATTCCGGGTCCGGAGATCGTTTCCGTTCCGGAACCGAGAAGTGTCTGCTATATTAAGTATGTCGCTGACCTTTGGTCTCTCAACACCTATGTCTTGCTTTAAGCTTTGGTCTCACTGGTCCATTCAAGGTTCCTTTATTAGTGTCGCCCTACATCAATTCAGGATTCTTTTATTAGTCTCGCCCTACCTGAATTCAACATTCGTTTATTAGTCTCGCCCTACCAAATTCAGGATTCTTTTATTAGTCTCGCCCTATCTCCATTCAAGGTTCTTTTATTAGTCTCGCCCTATCTCATTTCAATGTTCTTTTATTGGTCTTATCTTTGATCTCATGCTAACCCTAAACCTAACCTTACACTTATCCTAGCACTAACCCTATCTTTTGTTTTGTTATGTAATGATGTATATGTTCAGATATACCATGATTTACCCTAACCCACCAAACCTCAACTTTTATTTTGACCCTGGTCATTGTGTGTTATATGTCATGTTCTCTAAACCATACTTTAACCATAGACATTATGCATTATATATTATTTATGTTGTGTTCCTTAAGTCCTTATACATTTGTTTCCTCATTTTGTTGTCTTTTGTTCATGACTAACTCTAACTATCGTTTCTTTTCTTTAGTTACCTCTGCTTTTATCCAATGATATTCTTAAACTCCCCTTTTTCAACCCTAACCTAAGTTGCTATGACAACTTTAATTTTTTTTGTTGCCTTCTGTTCGTGACTAACTCTACCTCTCCTTTTTGCTATTTTTTCTTTACCCCTTTTTAATTGTTACTTGTGCTTTTATTCAATGCTATTCTTCTTTTATCCAACGCTAACCAGAGTTCCTACGACAACTCTATATTCATTCATTATTTATTTTCGAATATTATTCTAATATTCTCGTGTTGTTTCCCTTTGATCCAACCCTAACCTAAGTTGCTATGACAACTTTTATTTTTATTTTATTATTTTTTATTATTTTATTATTATTATTTTAATTATTTCAATTTATATTAAATTAGAATTTAATTTTTATATTTTTAAACTATTGGAGTTCTCTTCTTTTTAATCCTAACCCTTATCCGTATGTATATAACCCTAACCTTTATATCATAATCCTATCCCTAATGTATGTAATAGTAACCCTAATGAATATAACCCTAACCTTTATGTATAACCCTTACCTTTATTTATATAACAGTAACCGTAGCCCTAATGTATATCACAGTAACCCTAATGTTTATAACATTAACCCTTATGCATAACCCTAACCTGAACCATAACTTATCACTAATCATTAATATAAATGTAATCCTAACCCAAAAGATTTAAATAATACCTATCTTAAACTTGAAAATCATTTTATTTATTAATTAGTGATAACCTAACCTAAAGCTTTCAAACAGACACTGACGTTAATAATGGTATCATCCCCAATAGTTCTACCCTAACAAAAGTAACCTTAACCAGTAACCCTTATGTATATAACCCTAACCCTTATGCATACAACCCTAACCCTAATATCGATAACCCTATCCCTAATTTATATAACAGTAACCCTTATGTATATAACCGTATCCCTTACGTATATAACACTAACCCTTATGTATACCTCTTACCCTTATGTATATAACTATAACTCTTATGTATATAACAGTAACCATAACCTAAATGTATATAACAATAACCCTAATACATATAACAGTAACCGTAACACTTATGTATATAACAATAACCCTAATA